>JANHFR010562848.1:0-10939 GCA_032468015.1 Mimophis mahfalensis | reverse complement strand
ATGGTTTTTGCTGGTTCGGCGAACCACCCCAAATTGTCATCACCAGTTCAGCCGAACCAGGCCAGACTGGTAGGATATCACTACTGGATAGGATGTGAACAGTCTAATGCAAAAAGTTGTGGCAGGGAGATCAGATAGCCAAGATAACATTGGTTTTTATTGCCACAGTGTGAATCCTTTCTCTCCACTGAACCAGGACATGCCATTTTGCTCACCTTTCCCAACCCATCCAGTAGAGGGAGTCCTCAATTTACGACCACAATTGAGCCCAACATTTCCTTTGCGAGGCAGGGCTTTTTTTTTTAATGATCTTTATTATTATTTACACATTAAAAACAACAACAGACAAGACAGACAAACCATAATATTACAAAAACAAACCGGAGAAGAAACTAATCTCCAAATCCTACTTCGATATATCGTTCTAGCACCAACTTATCAATTCTGATATCCAGTGTTCCAATATCCCAAACAGTTATATAACTTATATCAACTGCACTTATATATCTTAATACAAAACACGAGGCAGTTTTTAAGTGTGCCTCATTTTACGACCTGCAGTCACTGCAGTTATTAAGTGAATGATGCAATCATTAAACAAATATGGCTTCCCACATTGACTTTGCCTGTCAAAGGTCACAAATGGTGATCACATGACCCCAGGCTCAGGGTACTGCATCTGTCATAAATATGAGCTGGTTGCCAAGCGTCCAAATTTTGATCACGTGACGATGAGGATGTTACGATAGTCATAAGAGTGAAAATTAATCATAAGACTTTTTTTTTCAGTGCCATTGTAACTTCAAAGAGTCACTGAAAGAATGGTTGTAAATCAAGGACCAGCTATGCTTTATTCATTCTCTGAAGAGTGAGTTAATGTTCTACAATTGCTAAGCATACAGGTAGTCCTCAATTTATGGCCATCATTTAGCCTGCAATTTCAGTCATAACTCATGACATTTGTAAAGCAGGTCGCATAATTTAATTTCCTCTTTGCTATACAGTAAAACCTCGGTTCGTTTCCGGATTGCGGTCAGGAACCGATTTGCTCGCGTTCTGAAGTGACACTCACTGCTCATGTGCAGACAATTCTGCTCATGGGCCGAAGGGAAAACGGCCCGGAAAGGAATCTTTCCATGCCGTTTTAGTTCGCCAACTGAGTTTGGAGTCGTGAACAGATTCAAAACTTGGGTAGCTTTTTTGTTTGGGAACCGAATCAGTTGCGAACAGAAGCATTCATGAACCGAGTTTTCACTGTACTTAACTGATATATAATATTTCATGGTGTTAGTCATGACCTTTAAAGAGCTCCATGGCTTAGGACCAGGGTATCTGCAAGACCATCTGCTGCCACCGATAGCCTCCCACCGTCCAGTGTGATCCCACAGAGTTGGCCTCCTCAGGGTGCCGTCGGCCAGGCATTGTTGGCTGGCGACCCCCAGGGGGAGGGCCTTCTCTGTGGGAGCTCCCACCCTTTGGAATGAGCTCCCCCCGGAACTCCAGATAATTTCCAATCTCCGAACCTTCCATTGGGCTATGAAAACCTGGCTATTTGAACAAGCTGGGCTAGCCTGATCATTGTTAATTTTAATGGATTTTGTAAATTTATATTTTAATTGTTATTATTAGCTAGTGATTTATTGGATGCCGCATTTAATAATGTTTTAATTTTGGAATTTCATGTTTCTTAACTGTGAGCCACCCAGAGTCCTTCGGGAGATTTTTTATTTATTTATTTTAATCCCATTTATATCCCGCCCTTCTCCGAAGACTCAGGGCGGCTTACAATGTGTTTAGCATTGTAAGCTACACAAGCATAGCAACACAAGATGGGCGGTATACAAATCCAATCCAATCCAATCCAATCCAATCCAATCAATAGGATCTATTTAATCCCATTTATATCCCGCCCTTCTCCGAAGACTCAGGGCGGCTTACAATGTGTTTAGCATTGTAAGCTACACAGCATAGCAACACAAGATGGGCGGTATACAAATCCAATCCAATCCAATCCAATCCAATCCAATCCAATCAATAGGATCTATTCTAGGCTCTATCTGCACAGGCCCAGATAGAAAACAGAGACAAACTCTGTTAAGGCTCTATTAAGGATGCAATTTGAAGACAGGTAATGTTATAATTCTTCCTTTCAAACCGTTTTTTCCCTTCAGAAATACAACTCTACTTAGCTCTCACCTGGTTTGTCACAGCCTTATTGATTTAAAAGCAACCCTGCAAACTTTTACACAGGCTTCAGTACTTGGAAGCCAGGCAGGCCTCACAGACAATACTATCTGACCAAAGGAAAAAGTTATCCTCTGAGAGAGAAAGAGGAGAGGGAGAGGGAGAGTATATTGCCACTATTCCTAGGCAATATACCCGAGCACAGATGGGTCATCAAAGAGAACTGCATTAGTACATGTGCAAAAGTGCAAAAAGAAACAGATAATTGCATATTGTATGTGGTTCATGCATTCCCTCCTCCCTTTTAACCATTGCTTCTACTTCTTGCAGGATAATCAGACAGACAGTGGGATGATTCTCGCATCCGAAGAACTAAAGGAATTAGAAGACAAAGCTAAAGAAGTAGCGTTGCCTTTCAGGTAAATCTGGAGAAACAATCGTTATGCTCATTTTATTAAAAAATCAATCAATCAATCAAGGTGGTTCCCAATAAAAAAAATCAAAGATTTGTGGAGGAACAGCACGGTAGGGGTGGTTGATCAAGAAACAACAGAGCCCACCTCCCCCCAACTCCGAATCCTCTCCATGTGTCCTTAGGTTTTGATGTTCAGTTTTAGTTATTTATGTTTTAATTGTGTATGTATAGACACATTTTTTGCCTGTAAGCCACCCATGGTTACCCTATGGTAAAATGGGAGGAAAATAAATTTAATAAATACCTACATACATATATATATATATAAATAAATAAATACATACATACATAAATGCATACATACATCCATAAATGCATACATAACATACATACCATGATTCCCTGAAAATAATACAGGACCTTATATTAACTTTTGCTCAAAAAGATGCATTAGGGCTTGGTTGGTTTAATTTCTTTTAACTTTTGTATCAGTTTATTTTAATGCCCTGTACACCGCCCTGAGTCCCTATGGAAGAAGGGCGGTATATAAATCCTAATAATAATAATAATGATAATGATAGTGATGATGATGATGATGATGATGATGATGATGATGATGATGATGATTATTTTCTGGTTAGGTCTTATTTTCAGGGAAATATGAGACTAAATGCATCCATCTAATGGGTGTGTTGCTACCGGTTTGGCCTGGTTCGGGTGAACTGGTGGTTTCATAGGTGAACCGGTAGTTCGGGTGATGAGTTGGGCCCACCCACCTGCCCCTGGGCTATGGTATCCCTTTTGAGCAGTTTTTCCAAGCCCAGTTGATTAGTGCGGCAGCGCAATTGTCTCCTGTCAGCTGTGGGCTGCAACATCAATATCTATAAAACAGAAGTGTGGGTGTGTGGGTTTGTGGGTATGTCCCGAATAGGCTCTCCCACGCCTGCACCAATCTTCCCAAACTTGCCAGGCACATACCTTGCACTCTGGAGACAAATACGGGGGTGGAGGGGGGGCACAAATGCCTTTGGGGGTTCTTTGCCCCCTAAAAAGGGTGCAGAGGGCTCTGCAGTTGCTGAGGCAACAATGGCCAATACTGGCAAGGCACGCAAATCAGAGGCTCTCCAGCCAATAGAGGCAAGCCACACAAATCGGGCAAAGAACGCTGGGAATTGTAGGCTGCAGCATTCCCTGCTTGCAGCATGTCATAGGAAGCCATAAATACCCAGGTTATCGGCTACTCTTTTATATGCTGGTTGTCCATTCTGGGTGCCTTCCTCCTGTCTCCCAGGGTCATTCTCAGATACCATTACCCATATTCTGAATCCTGATGCAAAAATTACCCACTTTTATTTTTACATTTTATTTTTCAGCAGGCTGGTTTCCAGTAAAAGCAACGAATCTGTGGTGTCTGAAGCTTCAAATCCCACCAGCGGCTATCACTCAGGCTATCATTCAGATGACATGGACATTACCACATATCCTAGTGAAGAAACAGAACTCTTGATGCTCAGGGATGATGCTTCTCAGACCTGCTACGTTGCCTACGGCCCTGCTGTGTCTCTGAGCTCCCAGTCTGTATAAGGACTTCTCAAGGAATGGCGGCAACTGGAACTTGTACCAAACATGGCCTTGTCCCGAAAACCCACTGTATTCCTACCCAGAATACAGGAGGGGAGGAAAAAATACGATTTTTCCCATTTTTTTTTTAATGATAAAAAGAATCAGAAATTGCAATAAGGAATCCTGTGGAGGCAACACAAGACCTTGAGAGAGCTTGAAGCTGGAAGTCATAAACTAACATTTTGTGCTCCGTTTGAACACACAAACATCGTGAAATCTGATAAGGTGGCCATTTTTCTAGGCAGTTACCTCAGTCAAAAAATCCTTTGAATTTTGGGTTGGTCAGCAACGAGATTTCAGAAGTGTGGTTGGCGGAGCCTAAGAAAAGCACCTGGCTGTGCAGCCCCTGCCTTTACTAAATCCTCCTTCATGTTTATCTCTTCCATTGAAGGGCCCTTCCTTTCTGAATCTTGCTGTTAAAAATAAGCCACTAAAAGCTACTGAACAGCAGGGCAGCTGCCTTGGCGAAAAGCTCTGTTTTTAGTACCTAGGCCTTGCGGTATTTTTGATCCTTTCAAAGAAGGCTTTGAACTCCTTGAGAGGCTTGAGAAATGCTTCAAAATTATCAAATAATCCCAGAGTTTAACAAATTATTCACCAAGGGATGTTGGTTGAACATTACTTGATCAGTATTGTATGGTTCTTAAGATGCAGACACGTATTACTTTTTTTTTTTTGGAAACAGCTACCTTAATAAAATAACCTCTTGTAACGCAGCCAAGCAGAGAGGCCATAAAGCCAGTTTTATCACTGAGGTAACAGAGTTGGAAGGGACCTTGTAGGTCATCTAGTCCAACCCCCTGTTCAAGCAGGAGGCCCTCTACCATTAGTAGCTGCTCAGAATGTTCTGTCAGACCTTTTAGGTGGAAAAAACTGGTCATCTCGGCAGTAGTGTGATTCAATTTTTTTTACTACCAGTTCTGTGGGTGTGGCTTAGTGGGTGTGGCTATGCTGTCAGCCAATCAGAGGTGATATTTGCCAGTGTCGGCCAATCAGAGTTGGTTCTCCGAGTCAGTCAAAATTATTGCTACTGGTTCTCCGGAACCTGTTGGAACTGGCTGAATACCACCTCTGCATCTCGGGCTCTAACAGCATGTGATATACATTAAAAGACTTTTCTTTACAGAAAGTATCATGAAGCTATTTTGACTAGTGTTGTTTTCGGTTACTTTTATATTTTTCATTCGTGGTTTTGTGTTTTGTTTACTATTTCAAGCCCAACAAATCCATGGATTAACAAAAAAAAAAAAAAAAAAAAAATGTAAAAGGCACAATGCAGTATTTATAGTCTGGATATGTAGAAAGAATTGTAATATATTATGAAAATAAATAAATAAATAAATAAATCTATTGTGTAATGAAAGCTGAGGGGATTCTTATACTTGAGTTTGCTGGATATTCGGCTCCTAATTTTAAAAAATAACGGGGCTGATTCAAATGTCCAGCTTTCATTTTTGAATGTGAACGATTTTATACGGTAAGTGTTTATGAAGATTCTCAGTCATCCAAGTCATGGTTGTCCCAAAGGTACTTTTTCAACAGGGAACTGGACTTATTTTTTCCATAAGTTTTATATTCTTTTTATGTTACATACATTCTCCCATTACACGAACCGGGTTGATTCTAAGCATAATTTTGGCAGTCAAATTCATACAGATTTAAAATAACACACATCATCATAACATCAATTTCTTAGCTGCCTCTATGGAATCTCGGGGTTTAAATTTAGCATGCATTTTGAGGTTATAAATTCAATCTCTCATTATTTAATCATACTCCTATATAAATCATACATCATAACATCTCATTAATTACCACATTCATTCTGTCATTATATTGACTAGTAAATTCATCCAATAGATAACTTCTTCATTAGTTAAAACTCTCTTTATATTTAATTCAGTCCTTTTATCTTCTTGCATCTGTCAACTAAAAATATTTGCCAATCGCTCCCAATTTTTATCACTAATCATCTGCGTAATACTACTTGCAAACAAACCCATACAATTCAATATTTTATCTTCATAGAAAAAAAAAACAATATTTCCTTAATATATTGATATATTATCATAGATTATATTTCTTTTATTTGGTATCCCACCTCTCTTGTAGGGCAGGCATCCTGCTTCCCCATTATCAGAGCAAAATTATACTAATATAGCAACCGGACTTTCTGATTCTTTTTTTTCTGAAAAGCGAAATGCCTTCAAAGAAAATCCAGAAAATCCAGTTGCCCTTTGAAAAAAGCACCTTTGGGACGTTTTATACTGTAGTTGATGTGTAAGTTCATCACTTCAGAACAATCTTAAAGCAATTTCTTAGTGTCTTTCATATCCTACATTCCCACTCCCCAGCATCTCTGTGTTCAAGATATTTTCCCTTCCAGGTAAGAATTCCAACATTTATATCCAATGGACCAAGTAAATAAATTCTGTGTCATTTCCAATGGTCAATATGATTACATTTTTTTTTTATTAAGAGGTGTTTTTTTCCCCCTTGCAAAAAATTTCAGATCAATAAAAGAACAATCCAACAGCTGTTTTTGGAAGGAAAAAAAATATCCCCTCACCTTCTTTGTTTCTAGTTAGTTTTATTTTTTTTTTAACATTCAGGAATATCTCAGGAATCTGTTGCTCTATTAGTCCCCCCCCTTTTTAAGGAAAAACATCTGGTCTTGCAAAACATCTGCCTTTCAAAATATATCTATATTTAGCCTCAGCGTTCTGGGCGAAATGCCAGTGTGGTGACATCTGTTTGGGCAGCTGTCAAGACCACACAATATTTTAATGATGATACTTGTAAATGAAGATACTTTTTTTGCACCTGCACATATAGAGTATATACCCAGTGCTTAATGCATGCGTTTATCTTTGGGGAGTTGGATGTCAAGTTTCTCTCCAGGAAGTGTGTGGTGGTGTTGTGCACAGCCCTGATAAAGTTTGCTTGTAAACAAGGTTTATTAAGTGGGTTTGAAACATAACTCCTGTGCAGTAGTCCTTGACTTACAACAGTTCTTTCGAAGTGACAATGGCACTGAAAAAAAGTGACTCATGACCATTTTTCACCCTTAGGACCAGTGCAAACATCTCCATGGTCATGTGATTTACATTCGGATGATTGACAACTGACTCACACTTTTGATGGTTGCAGTGCTCCTGAGTTATGTGATCCCCTTTTGTGACCTTCTGACAAGCAAGATTAATGGGGAAACCAGGTTTGCTTAACAACTGGATTACTAATGCAGTGGTTCGCTTAACGGACATGGCAAGAAAAGTCTTCAAATGGGGCAAAACTCACTTATCACAGAATTATGTTGCTGACTGACGACAAATTTCTCACTCAGTTTTTGGGCTCAGTTGTGGTCGTACATTGAGGGCTACCTGTGTAATTTAATGCAGACAACTAGCAATTTTAGTCATTAGGAGACTACTTACTGAATACAGGGTCAACACAGCACATAGGCTATTTGCAAAGGAAGAAAGCTGTGAAAAGAAACTTAAAAATGACTGTTTTTTCCTACATCACTGAATCCGTAGGGGAAAATATATATGATTTTTTTTCCTCCTCCTTCATCCTGCTTGATTGTCCAAAACTCAGTACTTTGAATATTAGGTATTGTAGAAGATTCTCTGTTAGATTCACACTTTAGATTCCAACTCCCCAATGTTTCACAATTGAACAAATAAGGATTTTATATCAGGGGTGGATTTTATGGCTCTTGGAGATCAAGCAGAATCCTCCCCAAGCCACCAAAATAATATCTGGAGCTTGGGACTTTTTTGGTCCTCTTTTGGACTACACAAAGTCTGTGTGGTTTCCTCTCTCTTTATACAGTCCTAAACATTAAGATACTGCATAGAGCAAGGAATGAGGAAGAAGTTCAAAAAAGTAAAGGGCCATATGTTGACCTATATGTCCAGTTGGTTAAAGATAACATATTATTTAAGTCCCCAAGAATGCTGAACTTATAGGCTAAGTGTTTCTACTAAATGTGATTTAAATCCCACCCTCTTCAGCTTTTCAGACTGATTAGGTCCTGGAAAACATCATTTAAGCCTCATGTGGGAGAAGCGTAGGAGCCCTTTAACTTACGCTGCTGATAAGTAAGTAAGAGAAGTTGTTTAATGGGATTTGGGAAACTTGTCTTTTGTTACTCCAAAGTGGGGCTGTGTAAATTTTAAGCATAATCCACCTTCTTAGATTCACCAGGCTTGAAATCATAATAACTCTGAGTATAAACGGAGAGCATTTTTTTGTCTGTATACAACACATGGAAACTTCCACAAATGCCAGGATTAAAAGATCTTTACTATTTAAACTGAAAGCTGATTTAGCACCCAAGTTCCTATGAGTCACTATTCTAAAAGTACACTATTTTGCTTTTGGAACTATTGATGGATTCAGTAGTGGGATTCAATTTTTTTTACTACCGGTTCAGTGGGCATGCGTGGCTTAGTGGGTGTGGCTATGCTGTTGGACCATCAGAGGTGGTATTTGCCAGTATCAGCCAATCAGAGGTGGTTCTCCAAATCAGTCAAAATTATTGCTACCGGTTCTCCGGAACCTGTCGGAACTGGCTGAATACCACCTCTGCATATGACCCCAAGACACGGCAGCTGTCATAAATACGGCCAGTTGCCAAGGGTCTGAATTTTGATCATGTAACCATGGGGATGCTGCAACGGTTATAAGTGTGAAAACTGTCGTAAGTTTTTTTTTCCACTGCTGTTGTAACTTCAAACTGTCACTAAACGAACTGTGGTTGTAAGTTGGGAACTCCCTGCAGTTGCACCCAATTACACTACATGGTGTCACTGTTTTCCTTCTGAGGACAAGAAGACACAAGGAAGGCTGAGGCTCAGAGATTTTGACTGATGCTGTAGCTCAGATGTACTCCTGGGGATCAATCCCACCAGCATAGTTTTCCTTAGGCATTGGTCTCAATGCAAGAGGAATTAAAACTGGGTTGGGCCCAAACATGCAGCTAAGCCTGGGCGTGAACCACCACGGAGATTCCCAAATATTAATTTTGAACATGATGGGTGGGCAAAAGCATCAAAGATGTGACTGGAGGGTTATTGGGAAGTCCTGTTACTTTTATGTGCCTTTAATTATAAATATAAAAAGTTCAAACAGTCCCACCAACTTTGGGGGGTTAAGTGGCACCCAGCACAGCCCTCCAATGAAGTGTGGGGCAGGTTGCAGACTCTAGAAGAGAAAACAGCTGCCACCACCGCCCAATCCATCCTTTGTCACTTCCATCCCTTCCAATCTCTGTGCACTGAACCAGTCATCCTACAGAGAAGGTCTACCATCAGTGGTGGGGTTCATTTTTTTTTACTACCAGTTCTGTGGGCGTGGCTTAGTGGGCATGACTAGGCTGTCGGCCAATCAGAGGTGGTATTTGCCAGTGTCGGCCAATCAGAGGTAGTGTTTGCCGGTTCTCCGAACCAGGCAAAATTATCACTACCAGTTCTCCAGAACCTGTCGGAACTGGCTAAATACCACTTCTGTCTACCATCTTTTCTTGATTTGAGGCCACCTTGAGTAGAGCTGCAATCATATTCAAACAACCTTGAGGACAATCACCCTGTAGTACTCTGTCGTGCCCGGCTGCCATCCGGTCCCACTAACTTGAATTGCACCCATATCTCTGTATACCGCTCTCCAAGTCCTGTGTGGTTTTTCCAGGAATTTCTCGTGATACAATGAAATACTCTTTGTACAGCGAGGGAATTCGGGACAACAAATGGGTGCAGCAGACAGGAAGGGTGAAGTTGGTAGGGGACACGGTCAATGCTGGCAACCCTAATCTCTGCACACTTCAGGCCCTCACAACAGGGCACATTCCCCTTTCCTAGGCAAGTTTCCCCAAAACCACAATTGCCCATGATTCTGAAATCAAGGAGACAGTTTGTTCAAAGCATGGTTCAGTCAAACCAAGATCAAATTATGCTTTTCCACTCCAATTTCTCCACAGAAAGGTCCTTTTTATGGAACACACTGCCACTGTTGTCAAAGCAACTCTCATGCTTAGGACAGTTTCAAAAAGGGTCCCGCACTTAAACATTGCTGCAAATATGAAGGCATTGGCCTTTTAGTGTTCTTGTTTTAGTTCCATGTTTTGTATTTGTTGTGTTTTGAAGTTGGTTTTCTGCATGTTTTTACCACACCCTGGGAAGCCACCCAAAGTTGTTAGCAGCATTTGTAGCTTGTGAAGATTCTGAATAAATAACTAAAAATACATGGCCCCCTTGGGTGATAAATTTCTTCCAAACTAGGATGGAACTGTTAGCATGCTGTGCCTTCTCATGCACAGAAGGAAGGAGCCTTAAGCTACGAAGCGTACATAATGATAAATCGTGGTCTAGTATTTGAATATTTTTTTTTTAAAAAAAGGGCTTCCCCAGTTTTCCACAGCACAGGTAGGCTTTACATCCATGCATGTAGCACTCTCTATACGTTGTTGGACTGCCATCCTTATGTTCTATAATGAAGAGACTTGCAAGTTGACAACGAAACACCCATATGAAACACTAAGCACTATTTCCACCCATAGACAGTAACAGCTTAATTTTTCACCTTTTGATCCCATGCAAAATTCTCCACATCAGGCGAAGATAATACTTGCTCTGATAATTTTATTTATTTATTTATTTATTTATTTATTTATTTATTTATTTATTTTAATCCCATTTATATCCCACCCTTCTCCGA
>JANHFR010559798.1:0-10950 GCA_032468015.1 Mimophis mahfalensis | reverse complement strand
TTTCCCCCCCCCCCCCCTTATATATATATATATATTTCCCCCCCTAATCTGGAGAAACCATCCATGGAAATTGGGAATGACTTTTCCTGGGCTGAGGTCACGCAAAACGAGTTCTTGCAATTCAGTTGTGAAATGAATTGTTTACTAGCCTGTTAAACATAAGAGTCCTCCTGGGCGTATCAGCTTTACCCAGGAGAAAAAAGAAAGCTCATTCTCTCTAAATTTGAACTCGTGATCACCAGAAACAAGAGCCCTGTTCATTTCTTTCCCTTCAGCCCAGCGACCACAAAAGAGGGGAAGGAAATTCAACAATTGCTCAATTTCCACATGATTCGACAGGTGTCATGAGATGCCCTGTGCCATAGCTCGTGTTTTCAGATCTCATGAGGGCTAGAAACTTTCCAGATTTGAAAAGCTGATTCCCCCCCCCGCCGCCGCCCAAAGAAACTGAAGGGATTTTTGAGCTTTCAAGCCGCCATTTTTTTGCAAATACTTGTAGAAAAATACCTGGCCTGGAAGGAAATTTCTCATTTGGGGTTTGAACTTGTTGTGTAAAGCCAGATTTAAATTTGTGTGACTGCAGCCTGGGCACCCCGGGGCTGGACTAAATGACCTCTTAGTATAGAGAACAGAAAGTCCTATTTATTTGGGACCAGAATTTCAGTTGCTAAGCAAGGTAGTTTTACTAAGGGAGGTAGTCAGGCTCAATTTTACAAACTTTTTCAGCCGAGATGCTTAAGCAAATCAACTGCAGTCATTAAGTGAATTATTTCAATGTTAAATTTTAATTGAATTAGTTTTCACGCTACGTTTTCAAACTTAAGTTTAGTTTGATTTTAATTTTAAAATGTTTAAACTGCAAGTAAATTCAGGGCAATGCTACATTTTAAAATTTAAATTCAATTCATTTACATCTTAAATCTTTAAATCATAATTGAGTGTGATCAGAAGTGAGCTGTGGTGCCTGGCTTCCAAATTAATAGCACACACACCAAAAAGGAACTTTGGATATGAGAAAGCAAAACAAAGCAGCCCCGATGTTAGGTTTGAATTTACTTTGTTTTACAATTCCTGTTTTACAAAGGGCTGGCCTGCCAACTTCCTTCCTGGCCAAACTTCCTGAAGTTAATTTTACAGCTGGATTTTTATTTATTTTTATTTTTTGCAGCTCAACCTTGTGGCTCCATGTCTGGATGTTGAAGAAGTGAATTCTTTTTGTTTGTTTATTTATATCACGCCTTTATAACTTTTATGAACAACCCAAGATGGTGAAATATATCCAACACAAGGCTTCTCCTCGTTTCCCCCCAAACAACCCTGTGAGTTGGAATGGGCAGAGAGAGGGACTGGCCTAGAGTCACCCAGCTGGCTTTCATGGCTAAGGCAGGACTAGAACTCACAGCCTCCTAGTGACCGGCCTTGAGTTACCCAACTGGCTTTTATGGTCTGAGGCAGGACTTGAACTCACCGTCATCTGCTGATTGGCCCAAAATCACCCAGACAGTTCTCATGCCTAAGGTGGGACTAGAACTCACCGTCCCCTGGTAATTGGTCCAAAGTCACCCAGCTGGCTTTGATGCCTAAAGCAGAACTAGAACTCACCACCTCCTGGTGACTGGCTGAAAATCACCTAGCTAGCTTTCACGCTTAAGTCGGGACTAGAACTCACCAACTCCTAGTGATTCACCTAAAGTCACCCAGCTGTCTTTCCTGCCTAGGCAATACTAGAACTCACACCCTCCATTCTCTAGTCTTATGCTTTTACTCCTAGGCCAAACTCTTACTCTCTCCAAATAAACATCTTCTACTCTCCCCTCCTCCTAAAGCCGTCATTCTGCCTCTTACTGGAATTTCTTCTTCATGGTTGCTATTTCTCAATTCAGAGTCCGGGGACTGCTCCGGGGAAGGAACGACGGGAGAGGCTACAAGGAAAAGTTAGCAAAAGTTAGTCTTGGCAATTTTTTAATCTATATCTATAAAAGTAAAGTGTTCAGTGTCGGTGTTGTTGGGTATGTCACGAATAGGCTCTTTCACCCCTGCACCAATATGGCCCAAACTTCACAGGCACCTATTTTGAACTCTGGAGACAAGCACTGGGGGGGTCAGGAACGCGGTTGACCAGTCTTTGTCCCCGAAAAAGGGTCATTTCACTGGCAAGATCTGCACTGAGCATGAGCAGACAGTTACCAGGAAAGGCATGCAAATCAGAGACTCTCCAGCCAATAGAGGCAAGGCATACAAATAGGCCAAAGAACACTGGGAATTGTAGGCTGCAGCATGTCACAGGAGGCCAAAAATACCCGGGCAAAGCCGGGTTCTCAGCTAGTAGTATATATCCTGCAGCTTGTGTGTCTCTTGTGAACCTCATGACACAAACCCATTTTCCTGAGGCTATTGTCCTTAACAATATTTATTTCCAACTCCTTGTAAACACCTTGTCCCAACTCACCTGGTTGTTTCGTTTGCCGTGCCTTTGTCCCCTCGTTGCAAACCTCGTCCTGGAAAAAGGAGAATGGAAAGAACTGATTCTCAACTTAGAGAGCACTTGACCCCAGCAAACCAGAGGTAAGTCCTGCACTTACAACCGTTTGTTTAGCGACCAAAGTTTCAATGGCACCAAAAAAAGGGACTTCGGACCGTTATTCACACTTACGACCATTGCAGCATCCCCACAGTCACGTGATCTAAATCCGTACGCTTGGCAACTGACTCATATTTATGACGGTCACGGGATCCCCTTTTGTGACCTTCCGACAAGGACAGTCCGTAGGGGCAAACCGGATTCACTTAACAACTGGGTTACTAATTTAAAGAATGGCAGTGCTTCCCTTAACGACCGTGGCAAGTAAAGTCGTATCGTGGGGCAAACTGGCACATTTCTCACTTAGGGATGTGAATTTGGGGCTCAACTGTGGTCATACGTCAAGGCTCGCTTGTACTAACTTCACAACGGCAGGGATTCCCTTAACAAGGGAAGGTCGTAAAACGGGCAAAGCTCATTTAACAACCATCTTGCTTAGCAACAGAAACTTTGGGTGGTTGTAAATCGAGGACTCCCTGTACCAAAAAGAAATCAACCCAGTGAGCCGAACCCAACTTTTTTCCATGCCGCCCTCTGGACATCACTCACCGCAGTCCGTCGCGGGCTGGATTCTTCCCCCTGCCCGCCTCCTTCCGTCTCCTCCAGCGAAAGGGACTCACTCTTCAGTCGTGACCGTCGCTTCTTCACCAGGTCTGCGTCGCGCATGTGAGCAAAGGCGGACTTGACAGAGTGGGCCCGGGGCGGAGGTATGGGGCCTGCGCTGCCCGCCGAGGGGGCGCGCTGCAGGGGACGCTCCATGCTGCCCCGGGAGGCGAGCCGTTTGAGTCGGGGAGGCGCAACCACTTTCTCTTCCTTACCGATCTTCTCCACGTCCGCCTCGCATTTCCCAGAATCCCCCGGGTCCTGGTTAGAGGAGCCGTTGGGCAGTCCTTTCCCATCAGGCCTTGGGGTTTCTTCCCCAGAATCCTCCCGCTCCAAAGCTGGAGGGGCCCCGTTTGTCAACCTGTCGGGTTTGGAGGTTTCCACTAAAAGCCGCGGTGAATCTGGGGGGATCTCGTCTGCCACGTTCTCATGGGGTTTATAATCCACCGGACCAAGAAATGTTGTTTTATTTTCTTTGGGGGTAACCCCATTTTTGACTTCTGGCCCTACGGAGATGACGCTGCCAGTCACCCCTGAGCTGTTTGGCTTCGTGCCCGGCTGCATCTCGCTCTCCTTGCGGGAGACGGTCTCCGCAACGGCTTCGTTCCCAGAATCCTTTGCCTGGTTTGCCTCTTCAGGCATCCCAGAATCCTCTAGGTGATCAGACTCCCCTCCTGCTCTTTGCTTCTCCTCCAATTTTACTGCTTTCCCAGAATCCCCCTTGGCTTCTAGCTTTCCTGGCTTCTCCGCGTTACTTTGCAGATGTTGAGAGTAAAACACAGCCGGATCGATGGATCCCGAGGAATCGGTGTCAAATTTGCCAACCTTGTAAGTGGTCTCGCTACTGTGGCTGGCAAACTGTACTACGTTGAGTTCCTGTCCAGTGAAAAATGCCCGGATTTGGCAAAGGTACGTCATCACGATCAACCGATCGGGCACCGTCAAGAATACCATATCCGCCGGGTCCATCAGCCGCGAGATGCCCAGCATGGCAAAGCCGTCGAAGGCCTGATAAGAGAAGGAGAAAAAAGACACTCAGATGGCCTCTTTCCTAGCAGGAAAACAAGTCCTCGACTTATGTCCACAAACAGAGTCCAAAATTTCTGTTGCTAAGTGAGACATTTGTGAATTCTGCCTCCCCATTTCATGACCTTTCTCGCCATGGTTGTTAAGTAAATCACTGCCATTAAGTCAGCAGCACAGTTGTTAAGTGAATCTGGCTTCCCTGTTGACTTTGAGGGTCAGGTGGTCGCAAAAGGGAATCATGTGGCCCCATGTCATGCCACCGTCATAAATATGAGTCAGTTGCCAAGCATCTGAATTTTGGTGATGTGACCATGGGGCTCCTGCATCAGTTGTAAGTGTGAAAAATGGTTGCTACTGGTTGTAACTTTGAACGGTCACTAAGTCGACTTAGAAGTTGAAAACTACCTATATTTTATACACACACACACACATACACAATTAAACATAGTAGTACTCTTCCAACTTCCAACATTTACAGATACTTAGTAATTGTAGTAAGTTATATTTATCTGACAATACGCATAATATTTTCCCAATTTCTAATTCTACCTCTGTTTTCTAATTTTTAATCAAATAAATCCCATATTAAAAGCAATTCCATATCTATCCATCATCTCTTGTTCTTTTTAGTATTCCAACTCTTATTGACTTTTGGAGTAATCTTCCAACTTCTAACATTTACATATACATAGTAATTATAGTGAATTATATTGTATGACAGTATGCATAATAACATTTTCCCAATTTCTAATTTCTACCTCTATTTTCTAGTCTTTAGTAAGACAAATCCCATATTAAAATGTATTCTAAATCTATCCATCATCTCTTCTTCTTTTTAGTATTTCAACTCTTACTGACTTTTGGAGTAATCTTCCAACTTCTAACATTTACATATACTGTACCATAATAATTATAGTGAATTATATTATATGACAGTATGCATAATAACATTTTCCCAATTTCTAATTTCTACCTCTATTTTCTAGTCTTTAATGAGACAAATCCGATATTAAAATCTATCTATTAAAGTATATCTATCCATCATCCTGCCAAGCAACTCTTAATCTTATTTAATGTTACCTGCTCTACCTTAGCAACTGTCCGTTGTTTCCTACACCCCAAAATGTTTCTCAAGACTCTTTTGGGTGCGAGGACATGTTGAAAGCCTGCCCATTTTACAGGTGGAAAGACTGAGGCTGACAAAATTGCCCATTATTTCCAAAGAGTTGGATTCCTCACGTCTTCATTTCTCACCTAGATTTTCCTTTCAGAGAATGAATCTGGGAAAACGGGCATGATTTTTGGCCACCGGAAAAACTCAGGGAGGGGAGAAGGAACCAGTGCCTGTCGCACAACTGCCTGACAAGGTGTGTAGCGAGTTCGAAACATGACTCACCAATTTGTTGTTCTCTTTGATGTCGAGGGGATCCAGAGCTTCATAGTTGCTGCGGACAAAAGAAAAGGGGGAAAATGTGAATATTGTTGTAAATATCCTCAAATAATTCACTTGTATTGGGTCGAGGGGGCTGGAAGAGTAAATTACAGGGAGTCCCAACTTGTAAAAGTTTGTTTAGTGACCATTCGAAGTTACAATAGCACTGAAAAAAGAGACCTAGGACCATTTTCCACACTTATGACCATTGCTGCATCCCCATGGTCACGTCATCAAAATTCAGTCCACTGACTCATATTTACAACGGCTGCAGTGTCCCACGGTCACGCGAATCCCCTTTTGCGAACTTCTGACCAACAAGGACAATGGGAAAGCTGGATTCACTTAAAAACCAGGTTTCTAACATTAACGGAAGTGATTCACTTAACGACCGGCTTTCAAACTTATCAACGGAAGTCATTCGCTTAACAGCCGAGGTGAGAAAGTTAGTAAAAACGGGGCGAGACTCTCTGAACACACATCTCACTTAGCGACAGAAATCTGGGGCTTAATTTTGGTTGTAAGCTGAGGACTACCCAAAAACTAGTACTGATTGCAGATCGGTAACTCTGTTTGACAAAGAATGGGTTTCTCACAGAGGTGGGGATCAAAAATTTCAGCATAGGGTTCTCTGCCTGGTTGCTGGGTGGGCGTGGCTATGGTGGACGTGGGTATGGTGGGCATGGTGGGCGTGGCCTAGTCAGCCTCCTGCACCATGGCAGGGGGGGCATTTTCACCCTCCCTGAGCTCCGGAGGTTTTTCTGGAGCCTCCAGGAGAGTAAAAATGGTTTCCCCGAGTTCCGGAGGCCCCCCCGGAGGCTGGAAACGGGCCTGTTTCCGGCCTTCTGGCACTTCCGGGAGGCCCGTTTTTCACCCTCCCTGAACCCCCACGCAGGGCCTGCACTTACCTGGCCTCCAAAATGGGTCCGCTGGAGACTCCTGGGAGGGGCCGGGCAGAGTGGGAGGGGCCAGCCAGGGTTGGGATTTATAGCTTCACCAAACTTTGGTTGGTTGGTTGGTTGGTTAGTTAGTTAGTTAGTTAGTTAGTTATTAAATTTCTATACCGCCCTTCTCCCAAGGGACTCAGGGCGGTTTACAGGGCAAATTTAAAAACATACAATATAAAAGTTAAAAAAAACTATTCAATTATTTTAGCCTCACAATTCATAAAATGTACAAAATCAACCAATTAAAAACCCAATTAAAAGCAGAGGGTCACCTCCACCCGTGTGAATCCCGTAGCAGATCACCCCGGTTCCTTGCCCCTACTCACATCTTTTCGGGATGGAAGTGGTGCAGAATGGCGCAGAAAGCCAGGCCGTTGCGCCAGGACGTGGTGAAATTGGTCACCCGGACTCCCCGATAGCCGGCCGTCACTTCTTGGCACCACTGGAGCAGGCAGTGGCTGGAGTTCACCAGGGTGGGGCTGCAGGGAGAATCTGCCTGGAAAGGCAAAATTTGGATTTGTGAACTCTGGGAGCAACATTCCCAACACCGCCGAGGGGCGGCGTTTCTTTTTAAAATGAAGCACAGGCAGTCCTCGACTTACGACGGTTCATTTAGTGACTGAAGTTACAATGGTGACTCCAAGAAGGCACTTATGAATGTTGGTCACGCTAATTTATGGCCATGGCAGCATCCCACACGGTCATGGGGTCAAAACTTAAGACGCCTGTCCACTGACTCATATTTATGACGGTTGCAGTGTCCGTGTGTGTGTGTCACATGTCCCCTTTTGGGACCTTCCGACAACAAAGTCAAGTGGGGAGCCAGGTTCACTTAAAAACCACGTGACTCACTTCACAACTGCCCTGATTCACTGAACGACAAGTGGCAAGAAAGGTCATAAAACGGACCAAAATTCACTTCACAAACGTCTCACTTAGCAATGTCATTTTTTGAGGCCTAACTGTGGTCATAAGGCGAGGACTATCTGTATTTCACCCCCCCACTCAGCTTATAAAACACCCAAACAGAGAGACCTCAACTTATAACCGCAATCAGGAACAGAACTGAAACTAAAACCCTGTGGTCGTTACATGTTATCACCCAGTTTGGCAACGGCTCTGACGTCCGTCGTTCAGTGAAAGGCACGGTTGCTAAGTGAATCATGGGGCCATTAAGCAAATCCAACTTTTCCCATGGACTTCTTTGTCACAAATCAGCGGAGAAGACTGCATTATAATTGCAGAAAGGCTGCAACGTTAATCTTAAAATATGCAGGGCCACTGCCGAGATCCTAAACTGTGACCAGGGGCAAGCTACGCTGGTCATATAACCACCTTAAGGTCATAAATCCACCTTCTAGCTTCAAACCTTTGGTTCAATGAACGGTCGTAAATCAAGGACTACTGGCAATATGCTGCTTAGAATAATAGGTCTCAAATCTCCATCCGTGAAGTTGCTGGACGCCCCTCAGCATCCTTTGGATAGGAAACTACCCAAGAAAGCCACTTGGGGGGGGGGTCTGTGCCCTTTCTCGGACCACCCACCCGCTGCCCTCCCTCCCCCTCCTTGTACCAGCAGAGGTACCGCCAACATCGCTGCTGTGCCGGGCACAAGCCACCATCCACCCAACCCGAATTAATTGAAGGCTTGCAGGACCAAGGAAGAAAGGAAGGGGGCAGACCACGGCCGGCTCTACCTGGTCTTTCCCTACGGGTCCCAAATGGGGGGCTGTGCCACAGGAGACGGGGCTCAATACCAGGGCTTCCTGGCAGGGCCCAACCCTTCCACAGGGACCTGGGGCAGGCAGGGCAGGATCCTGAGATACAGGTGAGCTGGAGGCCTGGGGGGCCATTTCCGTCTCCGCGGGTCTCTGGGTCGAACCATCTCCTTCCGAAGGACTCTCTAGGCTTTCTTCTTCGTGGTCTGGCAGACTTCGGCTCGGGGGCACGTTCTGGGAAGGTGGTGGGGGATGGCCACCCCACGGTGACCCTAAGCCACAAGCCTCTGGATTGTCCGACTGTGTGTGGCCCAAAGCCTCCAGGCTCCCATTCGGATGGACGCTGGGTTCCTCTTCCAGGACTTCTTCGGGAAGTTTCTCCGAGCCATCATCTCGGCCTCCATCCTCTCCTTCCTCGGTCACAGAGCGCGCCGCCGTTCCAGCCATCTGCTCCATGGCCTCTCCGGAAACTCCACTTCCTTCGGCGTCCTTCTTGTCCCCGGCTCCCTGGTCCTCACTTTCCAACCTCTGGAGCGTTGGCTCTTCTAGAGGGCTTTGGGGCGCTCCCTTTGCAACTCCCAGGTCCCTCCTCTTACCTTCCTCGAGATCAGGCACAGTGAGAGGACGGCTATGGGTGGCATCCCACAGGACCTCCCCGGCTACGTCTTCCCTACCCATCTTCAACGATGAAGACAGAACCTCTGATCTGGGCCTGGTTTCCTCGTCCTCCATCACCGGTTGTCCTCCCTGAGGGACGTCAACACTCGGGGAGCTGCCGTCTGCCTCATTCACGATCCGGTGTGCCTCTTCTCCGGGCAGGGTTTCTCCGGCAGGCGCAACGTGTTCACCTCCTCTCCGTATCTCCTGCCTTTCATTCTCACCCTCCTCCTCCTCCTCCTCCTCTTCCTTCTCAGGGGGTAACTCCAAAGCCCCTGCCTCACTGTCCCCCAACCTGTCATTGGCCAGCTCTTCTTTCTCCGGGACCATCTCCGCGTCTTCCACCGCTTTCGAGGGAACGCCGCCGCTTGATGCTTCTAGAACAGCGGTCAACGCGGTTCCTGCTTCCGCACCGTCCTGGACTTCGACAGCCGCTGCTTCCCGAAAATCCCCCGCTGTCGCTGAAGGCCCCCCAAAAGAAGGAGAGAGTGCCAGATACGCGGCATCTGAAGACAATCCTCGGGAATCCGACCCGCTGTTGAGAAGAACAGGATCGCGTTTGGTGACGGCGGCGTCCTCCATAAAATACATCACCACGGAGTTTCCGGACGGGGTTGGAAAGGAAGCTGTTTCGTTGAGACTCTCGTATCCTGGTTTTTCCAGGGGTGGGTCATCCAGGACAACAGGCGTGGGAAGAGGGACCAGGCTATCTTCCAAAATTGCAGGGGTCTCCACGGGAGGCGCTGGGGGGTCTGAGGACCCCGCTGCCTTCCCCAGCTTGCGTTTCCGCATGGGGGCATCCTTGGATGTAAACGGCGGGGCAAGGGGTCTCTTAACAGATTCCTTTGGTGTGCTTTTTCCCCTGGGGGGTGGAGAAACAGAGCGGTCCTCCCTCGGTTTCCAGATATCCGTTGGCCTGGAGGATGGGGGGAAAAGAAAGAGAGGTTCTGAATTTGGGGTCCCTGAAGGGCCGGTTGGATCCTATAGCGGACAAAATATTGAACAAGGATGGGGGGAGAAGGATGGGAAGGGAGGGAAGAATTAGTGATAGCAGAATAACAGAGTTGGAAGGGATCCCAGAGGTCGCCTAGTCCAACCCCCTCCTCAACCCTACATCATTCCAGACAAATGGCTGTCCAGTCTCTCCTTGCAAACCTCCAGTGATGGAGCAGCCATAACTCCTGGTGGCAAGCAGTTCCACTGGTTAATTGTTCTCACTTAATTCCTCCTTAATTCCAGGTTGCTTGTCTCCTTGATGAGTTTCCATCCCTTGTTTCTTGTCCTGCCTTTGGGTGCTTTGGAAAATAAATTGACTTCCTCTTTCTTGTGGCAGCCCCTCAAATATTTAATTTAATTCCATTTTAACTTTTTCATTGTATGTTTTTTAAATGGACTGTAAGCTGCCCTGAGTCCTTCAGGAGAAGGGCGACATATAAATTAAATTAATAAAATAAATAAAATAAAATATTGGAAGACTGCTATCATGTCACCCCCTAGCCCTTCTTTCCATTAGACTAGACATCAAGGAAAGAATGACAAATGGAAGGAAAGAGATAGATAGATAGATAGATAGATAGATAGATAGATAGATAGATAGACAGACAGACAGACAGACGATGGAGGGATGGAGGGAGGGACTGAGGGATGGACAGAGATGATAGATGGACGATGGATGGATGGATAGATATGATAGATGGAGGGACGAACAGACGATGGATGGACGGATAGATATGATAGATGGAGGGACGAACAGATGATGGATGGATAGATATGATAGATGGAGGGACGAACAGACGATGGATGGACGGATAGATAGATATGATAGATGGAGAGATGAACAGACGATGGATGGATGGATAGATAGATATGATAGATGGAGGGACGAACAGATGATGGATAGATAGATATAATAGATGGAGGGACGAACAGACGATGGATGGACGGATAGATAGATATGATAGATGGAGAGATGAACAGACGATGGAT
>JANHFR010554285.1:0-10977 GCA_032468015.1 Mimophis mahfalensis | reverse complement strand
TTGGAAACAGAGATGAGCACTGCCCCCTAGAGTCGAGAACGACTAGCACATGTGTGCGAGGGGAACCTTTACCTTTACCTTTACCTTTAAGGAGAAGCGAAAGGGAAAGAAGTCTATTCTATTCTAGGAGTCCCCATTTCAAGGTCTTGTTCTCATCTGTTTTGCAGGCTCAACCGTCGTCACAACCACCCCACCACCACAGACAGCAGAAAACCTGACTGTCAAAGTCCACCAACTTATCAACCTTTGCAAGCCGTGGACCTGTTTGGATAGCAGCATTGAAATTGCTGTTCTCAAGGCTTATCTGGCGGTAAGGAAGCCCACCTGGGATCCTGGGCAGCTCTGCCTCAGTTTCCCTGACTGCTCCTAAGTTAGGGTTACCTATCTTAGAAGCCTCACGCAGACTGCCATGGATCAAAAATATAGGGGTTGTATCAATACACCCCAACTGAGAGGTTGTGTAGGTTAGCAGAACCTGGGAATCTGTGCGTCTTTTCTCAGCAACCCTGCTGAAGAGTTCTGTTAAATCCAGAAGCTTGCTTGTTCCCTCCTTGGGTTGTGTTGTGGCTCGCCAGCTTTCAGCGGAGCTGGCAGCCGATTCTGACTCTGAGGTAGAACTTGAGTCAGGCTTGGACACAAGGGAAGGATTGGAGGAGGGCCACTGCTATGTCAGAGGCCGGGATGTCTATTGAATGTCAGTTGTCTTCTGCATCTGACAGCAGTGAAACAGAGCAGATAGAACCAATCATTAGTGCACGCATGCAGAGACTAATGAGTAGAGAAGAGCAGAAGAGGAAAAGGGGAGGACAGAGAAGTCAGGTCACAGGTGACCAGTGAATGGCCACTCCCCTAAGACATAAAGAGGGATGAATGGGGAGTGGCATTCGCAGAGAACAACTTGTTTAATTCATTCTGGTTTGATTTGGCTCGTGTTCTGGTTATTGGATATTTTCCGTTTCTGCTTTTGCCTGAAGAACAGCATGTTTGCCAGTATCTGTGGATTTCTTATCTAGCTGGCAGCTTGCCCAGGTCTAATTGAAGGTAGGACATTCACAGCTTTTGACAAAAAAAGACCGTTTGTGATTCTTTGTAAAATCAAGGGAGTGTTTTGCTTTGTCTCGGAGAGTCTTTGAATAACCTGGGTCAGAACAGGTTGTCCCTGTTGAAACATCCTCCAGCTAACCACGGTTCGTCCTTCTCCTTGCAACCCCAGGCTTTACCTATGCAGGTCGATGCCATCACCTTGAAAGATCCTAGCTGCAGGGCCAGAGACAACACCACTCACTTTGTCCTTAACAGCATCCTGGACAAATGTTCCACCCAACTCGAAGGGGGTGTCCATGTGAAAAACCAGGTAGAGGATTTTTTTACAAGTTTTCCCAAAAATTCTGGCCTGGAGCTCCCAAAACTCTGGCCTGGAGCCCCCAAATATACCAGAATGCTCTCTGCAACTATATTCTCTTAAAGCAAAATTATTCAATTTATACCTGATCACTAAATATGTATTTCTTTCTTTAATTGTCCCAGCTCATCCTAACGCTGCCTGTGTCTCCGGGAAAAGTCACGGTAAGAAAAAAGTACTTTTTGCTCTAAAACTAAATCCTGGTTACTCGGTTGTAATATCCTTCCTGAGGCTGTGCTGTTATTACTCTGGTGAATTCTTTTTTGATATTGTTTAATACGGGATTCTTGACAAATGCACACTGCAGGCTTTTCAAAGAATTAATTCATTGCTATTTTTTAAAAAAAGTCAGGGTTGGTGATAAAAGAGGTGGGTTGTTGGTTTCTTTGAGAAAAGGCAGGATTGTGGTTTGTTTAGCATGTAAGAGCTAAAATTCTGTTAAATTCTGCAGACATGGTTTGCAGATGTAGAGATTCTTTTTGCTGGCTGCAAACGGATCTACTTGCACACTAAAGGGACAACCAATGAATCCGGTTTTTTTGATCCTTGGCCACAGGTGCCCTTTGAATGTGATCTACCAGAGAAAGTTTCTCTCCAGCTTTACAATTCAGAGGATTTCGACTCACCGAGCAATCCAGTGATACAAGCTCACCAAGTTACCTACGTGGAGGTAATGCTGGTCGGGTGGATTTGGGGTCAGAAGGTAGACCTCAAGATGGATGGTTCCAAACCAAAGCAGAGATGTCGTCCAAACACCAGACCAGAATCTTCTGAACACAATGTGAATCCAACGAGTTGTTCTCTGCAAGGGAACTTTTCCAGCCACACCCCTTTTAAGTCCTATGGGGTGTGGCCAATTATCGGTCAGCTTAACCTCCATGTTCTCGTGTTAATCAGGGCCTCTTCTCCACTGCTATCAGAAGCTGAAGGCTCCTGATAACTAGTGGACGGCCCAGCCACAGGCACAGGAAGTGTTGTCTGAATCTGAGAAAAAGGTTAATTCAGTGATAAAGTAAGGGGTGAGAACAGGGGAACCAAACCCATCTTGGTTTCAGACCAGTGTCCCTAAAAATAACATTGTGGCTAAGATTGTCTCAGTTTTTCCTCCCCATCACCTTCCTCCTCAATGAGTGGTGTGGTGGCCTTAGAGGTGGAGCTCTCACCTCACAATCAGGAGGCTGAGAGTTGGATCCCAGGTAGAGGTTGATATTTCTCTCTCTGGGCACACTGAGAATATATCTGCTGAACAAAACTCCGCACTGGCAACAGGAAGGGCATCCGGCCAGGAAAAACTCAGCTCCATTAAATTCTAAGGGATTACGGGGTTATTAAACATTACGGCTATTAAACATCTTCTTCCTCAACAGGTCTCTCTCCGAACGGCCAGGAAGCAGTTTTCTCTAGAAATGGGAGACTGTTTCTTAAAACCCCGAGACAACCTGCCTCAGTTGCTCTTCCACCAAGGGGTCTCTCTGAGCTACTCAGTGGCGACTCTGAAATCCCCCAGCCCGAAGACCCAACGCTTCAGCTTCACCTACAAGCCGGAAGAGGAACTGTGGTCCATCGATTCGGCCACCCTGGTTTGCGTGGTCCATCTGAACACCTCGGTGAGTTGACCTCTAAAGAACCGTCTTTGTCCTGTGGATGATGGTGATGGTTATCCATTCAGTCATGGTGGTTCTACGGACCAGGTCTCTCCAGGTCTTCCGATCTTGCCCTCAAAATCTCTTTTGAGTGGTTCTAGGCATTGGCTGGTGTCAGCTTTGATGGTGTCCAGACACTGTGTTCTTTTACCATTAATTCTCCCAAACATCATTGCTTTCTCCAGTGAGTTTCCCTGCATGACATGGCCAAAATCCATGAGATTTTTGCAATTTTGCCTCCCAGTGACACTCAATGATAGCACTTTGGCCAAATGTAGAGACTCTCGTTCCATTATTCAAAAGAGCCACGGTGGTTAGAATGCAGTACTGCAGGCTACTTCTGCGGACTGCCGGCTGCCTGCAATTTGGCAGTTCAAATCTCACCAGGCTCAAGGTTGACTCAGCCTTCTGTCCTTTCAAGTTCAGTAAAATGAGGATCCAGATTGTTGGGGGGCCGTAGGCTGACTCTGTAAACCGCTTAGAGAGGGCTGTAAAAGTACCTTGAAGCAGTATATAAATACTATTGCTATCTATCTATTTCTATATCTGTCTATCATCTATCATATCTCTTATCTCTAACACTGTCTCTATCTAAGAGCCGTGATGTCAGAGTGATTTAAATTCAGTATGGCAGGTTAACTCTGCCCACTGCCATCAGTTTAATCCTAACTAGCTCAAGGCTGTCTCAGCCTCAGTGGTCCTGGGATTGCATTTTGGTTGCCTAGCAACTAGC
The DNA here is from genome assembly GCA_032468015.1 of Mimophis mahfalensis. Taxonomy (NCBI): domain Eukaryota; kingdom Metazoa; phylum Chordata; class Lepidosauria; order Squamata; genus Mimophis; species Mimophis mahfalensis. The sequence continues at coordinate 7,199 of JANHFR010554285.1, read as the reverse complement.
CTTCATTTATGGCCATTTGCCTCATCCTGCAATGACATGATCCCAATTTAATAACATTTACTGCCTTAAGCCCGGTTTATTTCCACTTTCCAGCCAAAAACGCCCATTGTAGACAATGGTTCACTTTACAGCCATGTTCGCTTAAGACTACCGCAAGAAAATGTTATAAAACTGGGTTGGCTCCATGAGTGCCTCGATTTATAATAATCATGGCCTGCGATGCAAATTCTGAGCTCCGTTATGACTATCTGTGTTCCTTTGCGTAACAGGAATTAACTCTGTTTTCTATACTTGGTCTGTGTTGGAAAATATTCAACACTTTATGATATCCCTAATAAGTCTGGAAAAAAGAAATTTACAGTTGCCAAATGAAATAGTTAAAGAAAAGAGGAAGAATTCCCTTTCTTGTAAATTGAACTTATTTTCCCCTTCCTTTTTAGAATGACAAACTCCGAAGCTACGAAGGCTCTTTGGAAGTGATGCTGAAAAATTATAATCCTGGCTCCCACAGTGAGTTGACAGCTCTTTTCTCCACAAAAATGATCCGTTGTTTGCCCCTTTTCATAGAAAAGTTGGTTCACGCATTTATACCAGGGATGGGTTTCCACCGGTCTAGCAACCTGTTCGCTTTGCGTGCGCATTTTGCTGCCCGCGCATTCCATTTGGGCTAGAAAACAGCTGAAAAGTGGCAAAGCCGAAAAACAGCTGATTGGCGCTCCTGAGCTACTTTTCGGCTCGGCCGCATCTCAGCTGTTTTCTAGCCTTAATGGAACATGCGCGCAGTGATAAAGGATGGCTTAGAAGAATGGGCGGGTGGGTAGGCCCACTTCCAACCGCCCACAGCAATGCTAACCACCGGTTCGCCTGAACCGGACCGAACTGGTAGAAACTACTCCTGATTTATACTGGAGAAGACTTACTATCTTGAGTGGGAGTTTCAGAAATGGGACGCCATCATGCAAATTTCGTGAAAAGGAGGACTGAGGATAACATGTGACTGTAGAACCTCTGGTCACGAATGCTTCTGACCACGGCCAAATCGGTCGACGACCAAAAATGTTGAGGATTTTTTTTGTATCTGGTCGCGAACAAATACTCAAGCAGCAATCAAGCACAGCTGCAGTGATTTCCCCTTCTGCAGCATTTCCCCTCCCCCAATAAATTTTATTTATTATTTTATTTTACAAAACAGTCCATCATCCCGTAAACAGTGTGTCGTCTGGCACAAACATTCAACGCATGTCCATTTTTAGGTTCTACACTCTCAGTCCTTCTTTTTACAAAATTTGCATTATGGTGCCCCATTTCTGAGACTCCCACTCAAGGTAGTAAGTCTTCTCCGTCTTTGTCCTTCGCCTGACTCAAGGCCATTGCAATAGCCACAGCCTGGTCCCTTCATGATGGCGACAACTTATGATGCCTGCACTTCCATCTCCACAGGGGCCACACTGGGTAGACCCTGTGGCCCAGCCGGAAGGCGTGCAGCATGACCTTGGCTGGTGGCATCTCTGAACATGGAGCCATGGTTAGAGAAAGCACGCACAGACGACGGAAGAGGATTTAGCCTAGAACGGAAGCCAAGTGGTCCTGCCCAAGGCCAGAAGTGGAAATAATGGTGGGCGAGGTGTCATTTTTGAGGCAGAACAGTGACATCCCCCAGAGGACCTTATCTCCTCCATTATCCCAGCTGATGTGGCTTTTGACTTTGCGGAGCACGGCTGGCGTCCAGACGTCTGTGCAAGGGAAGGAGATAAATGATAGGGGTTGAGAAAGCAGCAAGAATCTCATCCTTCCCGACGGATGTTCCAGAGATAAAGAGAATTTAGCTGGCGTAAAAACAGGTCCGATCATTGGCACGTGGCCACCACGTTGCCGCCAGAGGTTCTCCTGGAGGCTACCACGGTGTGAAGGAAGGGAAGAGCACCAGCGCTTTGGGATTCAGCGGCGAAAAGAGATATTTCCAAAGGGGGGGGGAAACGATGTTTCTGAGGATCTTCTTAGCTTTCTTCTCTTAACCAAATGTCCAAGTCTACATGTGAGATAGACCTTGAGAAGATTGTGTCTGAGGATGATTCAGCAGAGCTTTGGATCCCAGGAGGCCAAGTCCTCCCAAAAGCCAGCAGAATCCGGAGAAAGAAGCTCATCAAACCAGGATAAAACCAAACCCAGTTTCATTTTCTAACGCGCCCCTAACTAGTAAGACAATTGTCCTTCCTGTATCAAACTGTTGGTTTCATCGGTCACATTAAACATGGCAATTTGATGAGGGGTTTGGTGAAGGACGGTGAGGCAGCTTTGTTTTGAAAGCAGAAACCTCTGGGTCCTTTCGAGTTTCGAGTTTTCCTCCGTCAAAACCTGGCAGAGAAAGATGGATATATTTTTTTGTTTAATTCCTATTCTTGCTTTCTTCCTCGTGTTGTGGTGGCCATTTTCCCTGGAGGCTTGTGTAGACACAACTGGAGACGTGTAGGATGAAGGGACACATTCTGCCAAAATAAAACAAAGAAACTTCAAGAGGGATGAGCTCCGCTCGCCCCGGAAGTCACAAGAATGAGATCCTCTATCATTACTCCTGCTGACTATAAAGATTTGGGGTTTTGTGATTGTACCGACACGATCAGGGAGGTAGGCATGGAAGGGGCCTCTCGGCAATTCCTTCCTGCCAACTGAGTAGCATTTCCAACATGGATGTTTTCCGTCCTTTTTGAGGTCCTCCTTCCTGTCTCACTCCTGTGCGGCTCCCGCCGGATGGCGTTAACAATAAAACAAGGAAAAACTCTTGACACGAACTCGGCCCCAGAGGGCCCCGGCGGAGCACATTATGCACGTCGGATGATGTCTCTTTGGCATGTTCAGTGTCCTTGTTTGGGCACAGGAATGTCTCAGGGGAAACGTAGCTGGTCTTAAGAAAGGTGTCCCTTTTGCCAAAAACGATTGGAATAAAGTAAAACGAATGATGGAAGAGATAACTGGCCAAAAACTGGAACTTAAACCAGAGTATTACCTATTAGGAATGACTGTGGGAAAATTTTAAAAAAAGAGAGATCAAGTACTTAATAACTCATATCATAATAACTCGTATCATTACGGCTGCAAGAACAGTCTTTGCCCAGTATTGGAAATTACTAAGAAATGAAATCTTTTAATGCGTAGAACGAGACAAGTTAACGCTACTACTGAAAGATAAAAAGGGAGGAAAGAATTCCTTGCAACTGGGGAGTGATGGTACAATTGGTTGAAAGCTAGCCACCAGAGATTAGATAGAAGAAGCTTAGGAAAACAGTAAAATAGCTTATTTATAGAGGTAATGGTGATTGTAAGACTCAATTTTATTACTAAAGTATAATACATAGATATAATGGTGATTGTAAAACTTGTTTTATTATTACTGCATAATTTATAGACACGATGGGGATTGCAAAGATTGAAAGCTTGAAAAAATGTATTTTGTAACATTTGTTTGATTTTTAATATGCAATGTATGGATATAATAGAGATTGTAAATAATATGTGAATTTTGTAAGATTTACCTCGCCAACGCTGGACAACGGCAAATGTTGATTAAAACGCAGGAAAAATGAAAAAAAGAAAGGTGTCACTTGGGGGAAAGCAAACCAAACTTAACAGCAAGAGCGGGAGAGGTAGACCTCGAGTTACGACCACAATCAGTAACAGGGACTGCAGTGGGGACCCACCCTTGCTAAGCAAGACGGCTGCGAAGGGACTCGTGTCTAATTTTGCAACCTGTGGAGGGAATTGCCGCCGTCGTTACGTTGGTTGTTAAGCAAAGCTGGGCTCCCCCGCCTCAAATCATGGCTTTGCTTATCGGAAGGCCGCAAACGGCAATTGGGGTGTGTGTTCTGTGAAGATACAGCCTACAGTGCAGTGGAGTTGCCATGGTAACAGCTTCACAGTACTCCACAAGGAGGAGTCTGCACCCAAACGAGACCGACATGACGTACATCACGCAGAGATGACATTTCTTGATGCTTCTGGGGGCACAGGGAAAACGTTTTTAACTCATTTCATTGTTGCCGAAATCAGGACTCAGGGAGAAGGAATTGCGGAAACATTAATGGAAGGAGGGAGGACAGCCCATTCCGCGCTCACGTTGCCACTTCACATCACCATTCCTATCTAATACAGGATTGTACTATCTAATACTTGGGTAACGCTGGTTTATCGGCTAGTTAAAAATAAAGGAGAAGGAAGAAACAGAGTATTTCTTAACATGGGATTTGTTTTACCAATGGCTAATGAACAGAAACAGAGGTTAGAAACCAAAAAGATTAAGAGAATGATTAATCATATAACAGAAGTTTTCTAGTATGGATGAATTAATGTCAGTAATATGTTGTGACTATTATTAACGATATGCATATTGTGACTACTACACTTACTGTCTTTTTGTCATTCAAAACAAACTGTGCTCAGACAACACGCTGTACATATATTGATTTTTTTATGTTTATGAAAGAAAAATATATTGATAAAACATATATATATCGTATATGGTTTTAAAAAATTAAGCTAAGATAATCTAATTTTTTAATTCCTTCTCTGCAGATGAAGGATTGAGGATTAGCACCGTGCTGGGAATCGCCTTTGGAGCATTTTTGATTGGAGTCCTGCTCACTGGGGCATTGTGGTACATTTATTCTCACACTCGTAAGTTGTGATTGCTTACAAGGAACAGTTGTTTGCATGATGGAGAGGGATTGGGGGGGAATGGCACCCACCCACATGAACCCCTTTTAGAGGTGAATGTTGGGGTCAGAACTCAACAATCCAAGGGGAGGGACTTTGTGGGCACCAGAAATGGATTTCTGCTTTGTGGTCGCTGGCAGAGTTAGAAGCATGTTTTCCTGTTGCTTCTAATCTGACACATTTCTGGCTGGGGAATTGGAAGAGGGTGGGCGATGTTAGTCACAACAAATAGCTGACCGGGTTCAAGGTCAGGTTGACAGATGATGTGGTAACTGAAGATGAAAAGAATTGGTGCCAAGTGGGCTGTTGTGATTGGACAATGTGATTTACAATGTGTGGATGGGGGACTGGATTTGAGTTTCTTTTTTTGGAAATCGAAATCTAAGTTTCAGTTTCGGGATTATTTGCACTGCTGACAACATGGGGTCTCCAAATAAAAGTTTGACTCAGATGGACTTTGAGTACTAACTGGGAATCGGGAACCTTCATTGGAGCTCTGACAGTTGCTAGTCCTCATGATTCTGGAGGGCCACAGTTATAAAGGTAACATCACAAGCTCTTCGGTCATCGGTTTAATTCAAGATGACCAACTAGGAGGTTAGAGCAGCTATCTTTCCCAGCTTTATCTGGAGATGCAAAAGATGGAATTGGCCACTTTTCCATTCAGGAACCTCTTATCTTTATTCTCCCGTCTTCCCCTCCCTCTCGGTCCCTCCAATTCCCAACAAGAGACATCCGGTCCCCTTTGGCAAATATGCATTTTTTTTTCTTAATAATCTCTGGAAAAGTGGAGGAGCTGCAATCGCTGAACCGTTATCTGTTTTTGTGATGGTCTGGCAAGGTTCACCCCTGCTGGAGAAGGCAGTGGGAAAGCACTGAGCCAACCCCGTTGGGATTTCGCAAAGCCAAGAGGCCGCCATGTGCTTTCTGTCCCCTTGTCAGCTCCCAGTTGGGTCCAGCATGGGAAATTTCCACCCAGCAGACAGTATCTGTAGTTTGGGGTTGAACTGTGAGATCCCTTTTTGAGTCGAGTTGTTGGGTTGCAGATGTTTCACTACCCAACTAGGGAACGTCAACAGAACAACAGAGTTGGACGGGACCTTGGAGGTCTTCTAGTCCACCCCCTGCTCAAGCAGAAGATCCTGTGCCATTGCAGACAAACGCTTGTCCAATCTTTCCTTCAAAACCTCCAGGGAGGGAGCACCCACAACTTCTGGTGGGAAGCAGTTCCGCTGGTTAATTATTCTCCATCAGGAAATTCCTCCTTAGTTCTAGGTTGCTTCTCTCCTTGATTGGTTTCCATCCGTTGCTTCTTGTCCTGCCTTCTGGTGCTTTGGAGAATGGGTTGGCCCTCCTCTTCTTTGGGGCAGCCCCGGAGATATTGGAACCCTGCAAATTTCAACCCAATCTCCACCACTCATTCCCTGGTGCGATCATCTGGCCCCTCATCCTTCTCTTTACCAGGTGCTGCTGATCCTATCTAGATGGGTAATGAAGCATCTGCAAACCACTCAACTCAACGCCAAGGACTCTAGAATCCTCCCCACCTGGTCCTCCTCCTAACGGCTCTGCCCCTTTTTGTGACTTCTAACCCATTCCAGGTCCCATCACCAAAACCCAACCAGCCTCGGAGAACCCGCCTGCGTCAGAGAGCAGCAGCACCAACCACAGCCTGGGCAGTACTCAAAGCACCCCCTGTTCCACCAGCAGCATGGCATAGCACCCTAAAAAGGGGGAAGCCGCAAGGACTTCTTAGAGGGAAAGCATCTGGATGGCAGAGCGGTTGGGTTCCCAGACCAGTGAAGAAGGATCAGCTCCAAGCCAGCGGACTTCTTCCTCTTCCTACATCGAGAAGTTGGGGGTTTCCAGACAGCAACTTCCAAGGTTACTCCTTGGAAACTATCGGGATGGGTTGAGGGGCACCAGAGTCCCACCCCCTTAATCTGGGACAAGCCATTGGATCCCCATCAATGTGTCCATTGTTGCCGAGGTCTTCAAGATTGGACTGTTGGATTAGACTCTTCTTGTCTTGGCATCAGGTAGCGAGTTGGAGGCTCTGTGGACCTTTGCTAATTGGTTAATTCTTCCAAAAAAGAAATCAGGGTGAACTGGGTTTGCTTTGCCTCCTGGCTAAAACCCGCAAGACCAAAGTATTGTCTGAATTGGGAATCCCCGTAAGATTGAAAAGCGTTACCTTCTCACAGGCCTGTCCTCCAGCTCTCAAGGTCCAACTCTGGCAGTGGGGTGAAGGCCAGGGCTCCTGGGCCATTACCTGCAGAGGTCTTCCACGGGTCATCAGACCCAGAAATCCATTCCCCTTTCTGTTGGACATGGAATTTATTTTTTTTTAAATTAAATTTATATACCGCCCTTCTCCCGAAGGACTCAGGGCGGTGTACAGGGCAATTAAAACAGAACATATACAAAGTTAAAATTAAATTAAATTAGTAATAAGCCCCAACAAACAAACATAGTTAAAACAAACCCCTCAG
>JANHFR010552454.1:0-10983 GCA_032468015.1 Mimophis mahfalensis | reverse complement strand
GTCAGTGGTGGGATCAGCCAACAGGGAGCCACAGCAGAGGGCCGAAAGAGCCACATGTGGCTCCAGAGCCACAGTTTACAGACCCCTGTTCTAGTCTGTGGGTGTTTTGTGACAATCAGTTTGTGAAAGTGCTTACAACGTCCTCTTAGAATGCCAGGGCTGCTGATAGGCCAAAGTATGGAAACCTCTTGCTTAGTGTAAGATTTGACAGAGAGATAAACATGAAAAAAGGAGAAAGAAAAGAAAAATAGGATCACCCTTAAAAGTCAATGTCATATTTACAAAATATTAAGGCAAAAGTCTGCTGTCACCCTGTTCTGACACTCTTTTTTAAATTACTTGAGAGAGACACTGTTATATTCTTGAAGCTAATTGTGTTATGATTCGACCAACATTCAAATACCCTGATTCAAGAGGCTTCCCCTTTTCTGCATTGGGTCCTTGTTTGATGAAAAAGTATTGCAGCAATAAATGTCAGAGTCATTGGTTTCCTCTAAAGTAGACCCACCATACATATTTACTTCTCAGAAATGTTTCAGTATGTTGCTTAATACATTATGACCAAAAAAATGAAATACAATTTTAAACTCACAAAGTTTTGATGACATTTTACAATAAGTAATACTTATTCTCAGTACTTTGTATTAGAGAGGTCTGTCTAATACTAGTAAATATTGTTTACAGCACAAAAGCATTCTCCCTAGGAATATTTTTTTTGGGGGGTACCAATGAAGAATTGGTGGTGGGGGGTTCTAAGAGGCCCAAGAACTCTTCCAGCAAAAATGAAAATATAAGACATATTAACCTGAAACTGCAGCAATATGACTTCGATCACATATTTAATACTCTTCACCTTTAGCCACATTAAAAGTTATTGTCCAGTAACAGTTTATAAACCCAGTTGGAATTGGGCACATTCAAACCGAATGAAATTAATAAGGTCTTAATTAAATAAATAAGGTCTTCAAAGACAGGGCACAAACCAGCTGTCTTTCTCTGGTGTCATGTAAAGCATTTCCTGGTAGCATGATGGTATATAGAAAGGGCCCTGATCCTAAAAAGGGAAGCTGCAACAGAACAAGGAACTTGCCAAACATTTCCCTCCAGAGCACGGATGGGAACTTCAAGATATGGCTAATAGTTCTCCTCCTAGAAATGTAGCCGAAAACCTGTCTGGGGTTTCCGGGCATCACAACTAACAGAACATCCTCTTCCTCATGGGTAGGAAGAAATATTTGTTGCAAAACATTGAACCAAAATTCACAGTTGAACCACAATGGTTGGGTTTATACAATCAATAAAGCCAATATCCAAACAGACTCAAGTACTAGAAGAACCTGCTTAATTATTAGAGCAGGCTGATAGTGGTCCCAATTGCCTAAAGCGGTAGTGGATTCCCCTTTAGAAGATCTGAAGATACTTTTATTCCAACTTCTTTGGTGAATAGGACATTGAACTCAGTGGCCCCTTCCAACTGAGCAATTCAATGAAACCAACATATGGCTTCATGGTTGTTGTTTTTTAAATTTCTATTTATATGCCACCCTTCTCCGAAGACTCAGGGTGGCTTACAATACATTTACAGCAATTGCCTTCATTCTTTGTATAGACCTGCTTATTAGGGCTTTTGGGCCCCCATAAGCGGTGTTTTACAAAGTCAGCTTATTGACTTACAAAGTCAATTTATCGCCCCCAACAATCTGGGTCCTCAGTTTACCTACCTCGGAAGGATGGAAGGCTGAGTCAACCTTGAGCCTGGTGAGAAGGTTGTGTGAAGCAAATTCTAGTAAAAAGATTCACCCATGAGAAGAGGCTATTTTTAGGTCAAATGTTTAGGTCACAGACACTCTAAACCACGAGTGTCAAATTCAATCGCATCATGTGACGTATCATGACTTATCACAATGTTTTTTGCCTTTGTGGAGCTGGGTTGAGTGTGGCCTGTGTTTGACGCATCTGGCCCACAGGCTGCCAGTTTGACAGGCCTTCTCTAAACACAACAAAGCATATTGTAGCTTACCAAAATGAACAAATGTGCCTGTGCAAGAGCAGATTAACCAAAGAGACCCTTATCAACATATCTCCCCATATGAGTATTTTATATGAACAAAAACCTTCGTACCGTAGTGATCACATGGGCACAAGTGATGAATCTTAGAATCAGCAACAATGCCTCTATATTCAGTATTACTAAAATAAATGGAGTTTTCTATCTTTTTTCCTTTTAGGAAAAACCCTGAAAATTGTAGCAGCAATCTTACCACAAGATAAGCCAAGGGCAAGAGAAAATTATTGCCTTTTGCTTACGTACTTCCATCACAAGGTTGACTTTCACAAAGCAAAACAGGATATGAAGGCTAACCAAGGTTTTTGACTGATCTCAGCATCACATAGAGCCTTGGTGAGCAAGTTTACCTAATCTTGGTCCTTGAATAGTTTGCCCTATTTAATGCGTCAGCTGGACCCAAGGGAGTCAAGGAAAGTGTGTTGTGAGTGATGCAGAAATACAGTTCTACTAATGAGGCTCCAATGTAAAAAGTCTGAAAACCATTCAGTCAAGGCATATTGTCAGGCCTGCCTCTGTTCAAAACCCAAGAAAGAAAACTAACTCCACTGAAGTAGAGAAGAGGTACTTTTACTCAGTTTGAAATAATAGCAGCAAAAGAAAAACAAGATCCGATGCAAAAGGCACGAAAATTACATATTGAAAGTTTCCCCAAATCCCTCCCCACAGGAACCCAGGCTGAATGTCCAGTCCACGTTCCTCATAGTGTCATGTGGAGCACATCTTCAGGTGTTTTCACCCATCTGGAGTTCTAGGACGGTTGGCCTTGATTGGGTGTAAACAACTCCACTCCGCAGCGCAATAATAGATGAGAGCAAACCTTCCTTTTAGTTCACATGTGCCTTTATCACACAAGTTCACTTCCCAAAGCCAAATACCATGCCCCTCCCCCCTAGGGGTGGGTTCCTACCGGTTTCACAACCGGTTTGGTTCGCGTGGGCATTTTGCATGCGCAGTCGCATCACATAATGCAAAAACACCAGTTGGGGCACGGCAGAGTCAAAAAACAGCCAATTGGTGCAGCAGCATGGATCAGCTGTTTTTCAGCTCTTCCGTGCCTCAGCTGGTGTTTTTGTATAATGTGACGCACACGGCGCTCACGTTTGGCAATAAAAAGTAACCTAGAGGCACGGGAGGGCAGGCTTATTTTAACAACCAGTTCGCCCAAACTAGGCTGAACCGGTAGAAACCCACCCCTGCCCCCCTCCCATTACTATGGCAGCAGATAGCAAGCAAGCATCAAAGAGAAAACCCATGCTGGAGATTCGGCTGACACATATTTTAATTACCCATAATTTGCTCTTTCTTGAGCTATGCTTCCTCTTATTCTCATCTTTTAAAATGTGGAGCTTGCAATAGCATGGCTTATTATAAAATAGTAAAACAAAAAAAAGTGAAGGCCATTAATTGAACAGAAATTTGATTTGACTTGATTTATTGAATTTATATGCTGCCCTTCTCCCGAAGGACTCAGGGTGGGTCACAACAATTAAAAACACAAAATATAAATTTTTAGAAAAGATTAAACAAATAAATTCAATAAACAATAAGATCATTTAAAATTTAGAACTGACAATAAAATCAATTTAAAATCCCAAGACAGTCCAGACCCGCTCATTGAAATAACCACATCTTCAGGTCACGGTGGAAGGACCGAAGGTCAGGGGCTGTCCGGAGCTCCGGGGGCAATTCGTTCCAGAGGGTAGGCGCACCCACAGAGAAAGCTCTCCCCCGGGGGTCACCATCTGACACTGTTTAGCTGATGGCACCCTGAGGAGGCTGACTCTGTCGGAGCGCACTGGGAAATGGGAGGCTGTTGCTGGCAGCAGGTGGTCTCACAAGGACCCTGGGCCTAAGCCATGTAGGGCTTTAAAGGTAATAACCAGCACCTTGAATTCCACCCGGAAGGCAACCAGAAGCCAATGCAGCTTGCACAGGAGGGGTATAACATGGGAGTACCGAGATATTCCCATAACAACAAGTTAAAGCTGGGGTAAAATCATTTCGTTTAACATAGTGGATAGACCAGAAAGGGGCTATTCCAGTTTCCAAGGAACAGAATGGTAAATGCAGACACCATCCCCCAAAGTCTTGCAAAGTAAGTCTGAGAGAGCTTGACTGGCCTCAAATCACCCAGCCAACTTCCATGCCTAAGGTGGGACTAGAATTCACAATGTTTTTGGTTTCCAGCCTGGTGCCATAACCAGTAGATTACATTGCCTCTCTTTTTGAACTGTACTGCATAAGGTCATAGACATATTTTATTTTTATTTATTAAATTAAAATGACATGCCACACTTATTAATACAAATTCCAAGACACTGATTATGATATTCATTGTTTAGCCAAAGGAAGTACACACAATGGGAGATCTAGCAGAAAGAAAAGGCAGAGAAGCAGATGAAATATGACGAATCACTTTTAGTCTTTTCAGTTCTCAATAAAAGTAGATCTGGTGATCCACTATTCGCATTTTTCTCCCACAAAGGAGTTAAACTCAAATGTCATGATAAATCATAAGTTATTTGTTTGGTATTGGCTTCCCATGTTGTAAATTGCCCTCCAATTCTTATATGAAAAATAATCTTTGTTTCTACTGGGATTTGTTAGGTAATAACACTCGTCCATCACATGCCATCTTTTTGGGAATAACCGAAGAGGAGAGCAAAATTTCAGATCTATACAACCATGAATCCTGCAAAAATTAAAGAGCACATATGATTGCTCCCAGTTCAACTCACTCTCCATTTCTTTGTTTCTGCTCCATGGGAAAGAACCAAGGTTCCATATAGTTCCTCTGTGTCTTTGAACATCTTCTCCCCTCGTCCTTCCTCGTAGAACTGGTTGAACTTCCTTGACTTTCTTGGCAAATGAAACTATAGCTTATTATGTTTATGAGGCAACACCTTCCTCAACAGATAGCCACAGTAAGAATTGGTTAAATCTTTCCCTCATTTCTGTCCACAGTTGCAAGGTACAGGAGAGAGAAGGAACTCTAGAGGTCTTATTCAACACTACTTAAAAGGCAAAATAACACCTACCCTGAAAAATAACGTTTTCCTTTCTGTTGAGTGACTTACATTACATTACATTACATTACATTACATTACATTACATTACATTACATTACATTACATTACATTACATTTATATGCCACCCTTCTCCAAAGACTGTTAGCATCAAAGATATACCAGCACATGTGCTTATGAATGACACGTTCCAGACTTTCAGATAACACCAAAATCTGTTTTAGCGCTATCAGATAACACCATATCAGCTTGTTTTTAAAACTATGTTAATTCATTTGTGCCTCAATACTGATTTATTTTCTACTAGAGAAAAGCTGGCTTCTCTTTTTCAATACATATAGCTCAACAGAGATTGTGAGCCTTCTGTTTTCCCATGCCTCACCTTTCCTATTGGCTTCTGAATTCACTGCAACCATTACAAAATCCCATTCCTGCTGTCCGTCAGCGACTGTGCTTGGATTTTCCTCCTCCTGCAATACGCAACCATTATTACAACTATTGTGAAAAATACTGATTTCAAAAAGTCTTGAGATGCTATAATTTTACTTTCACAGCTGACATCATGCTTTAGAAAATAACAATAACAATAACAATTATTATTGTTGTTGTTCTTGTTTACAATTTATTGACATCACTGTCCAGAGCCAAAGAAAAAGAACTGGAAAAAATCCATGGGCAGTTCCAGTGATATGCTACCCAGCTGGAATCATCAACTTGACTGCGGCTGAACTGGAAAACCTGGACCAGAAAACACATAAACTTTTGAATATGTGCCACACTTTACATCCACGAAGTGACATCAACAGGTTGCACCTGCCAAGAAGAATATGGGCCAGAGGACTATTGCAAGTCCATCAAACTGTAGAAGAAGAAAAACCAAGTTTGAATGATTATGTGAATCAAAGTACAGAAAATTGCTGAAGGCTGTGAAAATGGAGAACATTATAAAACAACAGAAACGAAGGCAGAATATAACGAAAAACAGCTGGATGACAGATTAAATAAATGGAAAACCAAAGCTTTGTACAGACAGCACTTGAAAAACATTGAAGGAAAATGTGAAGACAATTTGACATGGGCATGGCTTAAGAGAGGAACCATCAAAGAAACAGAAGGTTTAATACTTGCTGCTCAAGAACAAGCACTACAAACTAATGCCATGAAAGCGAAGATACAAAAGTCCACTAACAATCCAAACTGCCAACTTTGCAATGACAAAGTTGAAACTGTTTCACATTTAATATGTGAGTGCAGTAAAATCATGCAGACTACAAAGGTAGACATGATCGAGTTGCTAAATTAATCCACTGGTCATTGTGTAAAAAATACACTTACCTGTATCCAAAAAGTCATGGGAACATAAAGTGGAAAAAATTGTCAAAAATGAGATGGTGAAGATCTTGTGGGACTTTCGAATACAGATGGATCACCATTTGGAACACAACTCACCAGATATTATGGTTGTCAAGGGCTGAAGCGTACCATTTATTGATATCACTGTACCAGGAGAGACCAGAGTCAAAGAAAAAGTACTGGAAAAAATCATGAAATATTGCGACCTGGCCATCAAAACTACACGGTTATGGATGAAACATGTAATAGTGATACCCATTGTCACCGGGGTACATCAAAAAATTGCAGCTTCCTGCAATAACACCAGTTGCAACTGCAAAAAGTTGCACTACTCAGAACATCGTATATCTTAAGAAGATTGATACCTAGGATGCTGGCAGCATCCCCTATCAACCATCAGCTCCATCAGCGCCAGTCAATGATATTTGTGATACATTTTTAAATGTTCAGTTGACTGAGTTTCATGTCTAATTAATACAAGAGATAACAACAACAATAACAACAACAACAAAAAATTTTTTTTACAGCCAGGTAGCTATCACTCCAGTACTGGCAATTGACATAGCTCAGGATAAGACACCTATTGATTGAATGACTTGCTTTGCATTACTGGGGAGTGGGGAGATCACTAACTGGTGTTCTCAGCATGTTCTGCTGGAATTTAGCTTCCTCCAGTCTGCTATACGATTATTCAGTTACTTTCAACTCTTATTAATAGAAGTAAATGTAAATTATCTGCAAGGTGTAGTAAGGAAGTCCAAGGAACAGCAAGAATGGGAATAAGATGAAATAGTGAAAGTTTAATTCTATGAAAAATTAATTTAATGCCAGGTTTTAATAGTTGTGGTTTTAATATTTGTTATAGTGCACAATTGTTCTTTTATCTGTTGGTTTTGGCCCACCCAAAGTTTGGTACAAAATATATGCAACACATAGGGCATATAACAAATCACCTGTAGGTTAGCAAGACCATAGGATTAAGCTGCAAAGCAAGCCATTAAGAGCTTTTGCCTTCTGCCTTTCCCCTTGGTAAGAAACAGCTCCCGAGGAGGATTTCACATGCCAATCTACATGGGCATTACATGCTGTATGGTGAAATGTATAACTCATTCACTTAAGAAGTGGAGGATGCATATTCCAGTTTTTATTCTGATGCTCAAAATTAATGGCTTTTCTTGACTGCTTCCAGGATAGGTTGCACCATACAGTATGGATAATGGTTTCAACATAGTATTTCAGTTTAATTTATGGGATGCTGAGAGGGCAAGATGTTATAAACAAGGGACATCGTTTTCTCAACGAAGCTGGTCATAAGGTATTAAGAACTGACTTTTATTACGTAATTAATTGATCTGTGAAAATAGCTAGAAATTTAGCAAGAGGGAATGATTATCCTTCTCTCCACTTTTCCCAAGGGATAACTACCTGAAAAAAATATTAATTTTATTTTTTACATGTTGGATTGCAGGAGTGAAGCAAGGATTGTTCAAACCATATTTGCAATTCAAATAGAGTGAAACAACAACAACCTGTAGCTACAGCACCTCCAGTCTTGTAGGTTTCTTAATGTGACTACCTTGGGCTCATGTTCTAAACCCGTGATGGTGAACCTATGGCACGCATGCCCAAAGTGGCATGCAGAGCCATGTCAGCTGGCACATGAGCCATTGCCCAGCTCAGCTCCACTGAGCATGTGCACGCGACCCTCACCCCATGCATGCCAATCAGCTGAGTTTCAAAGACTGAACTGGTAGCTAAATTTAACAAACAGTTCAGGAGAACTGGTAGCTAAATTTAGCTACCGGCTTGTTGTTTGAAACCCAGCTAATTGGTGCAGAAGCACCACTCAACTGATTTTCGGCTCTGGGGACTGCGCGCATGCACAGGGGTAGAAGATAGCATGCACATGCATGGGGGAGCACGGGGAGATCATGTACGCATGCACATGGTGCACATTGCATTATGGGTACAGGCACATGAGAGCATGCACAAGAGCGCACATAGACACTTTCGGCACACGACCAGAAAAAGGTTCGCCATCACTGTTCTAAACACAACAGGTGTTGTTCTTCATTACTGGTTGAGTGTCTTTGAGTTGTATTAATATCCTAGACACCATGAAGCTTTATCCTTCAGAAACACTCCCGTTAGACCTTTCGGTAGATTGATCCAGTTAAAGGCTGGAGGAACTATGTAGCAATTATGTGAATTGGATGACACAAAGGAATTCGTTTCCTTATGAATCCATTGCTTCTTACTTGCATGACTGTTTCCACTTGGAATTCTATTGCATTTGCAGGATACCAGGAGGAGGTTCTGGGACAAGTGAAAGCAACCTACCCTTCCAATTTTTGCTTTTAGCCCTTACTGTTCAGGGGTTGCACAAGTGTCCTTTCATCACAGTTTCCATTGCCGATTTCTACTACCATTCTACATTCTCCAGGTAAGAGGATAAAACAAGTGTTTCCAAAATGGCTACGATTGCTCAGTTGAAATCCTGGTCTCAGCTGGGGCTCTGCAAAAGGAAGAATTAGGAGGGAAGTCGACATTGGCTTTTGCTGATTTTCATGACAGTGTTTCAACTTTCAATTTGCAAGAGGAATTCATTTTTATTGATTTATGGCAGTGAGACACAGTATACGGTAAGCTTGAGGCTGTCTTGGGTAAGAGAAAACTTCAGCTACAGATTAACTCCTGCATTTTTCTATTATTCTGGTTCTATCCAATTTTCTCTGTGGTTGTAGCATCATGGAACAGTCAGCAGAAACTGACAATATCATTGTCCAGTTATGGCTCAACCAATTTAATAATTGCATGTTTACTACAACAGGGATCATTCCGGGTTTTAGTAGCAAGGCAGTTCTCAACTGTTATTCAAGGACACTGTGCACTAGAACACAGAGCATAGAATTACAGAGTTGGGAGGGATCTTGGAGATCATCTACAAATAGTCCTCAACTTATGACCACAAGGTTGACTCAGCCTTCCATCCTTCTGAGGTAGGTAAACTGAGGACCCAGATTGTTGAGAGCAATAAGCTGACTTTGTAAAAACACCGCTTGGCGGGCCCAAATGCCCTAATATGCAGGCACTTACAAAAGAATGAAGGCTATTGCTATAAAGGTTGGAAGCTGCCCTGAGTCTCCGGAGAAGGGCGGCATATAAATTGGATTTTTTTTAAAAAAATGAAGCCCAAAATTTATGTTGCTAAGTGAGAAATTTATTAAGAGGAGTTTGCCCCATTGTGCAACCCCTCTTGACGCATTTATTAAGTGAACCACTGCAGCTAAGTTAGTAACAAGGTTGTGTTAAGTGAATCTGGCTTCCCCATTGATTTTGCTTGTTGGAAAGTTGCAAAAGGGGATCATATTACCCTGGGAAACTAGAACCGGCATAAATATGAAACAGTTCCATCCAAATATATTGAATGGATGGGGATGCTGCCATGGTCATAAGTGTGAAAAATGGTCATAAGTCACTTTTTTCAGTGCTGTTGTAACTTCGAACAATCATTAAACAAATTGTTGTAAGTCGAGGACTACCTGTAGTCCAACCCCCTGCTTAAGCAGGAGAGACTATACCATTTTAGACAAATAGCTGTCCAGTCTCTTCTTGAAAGCCTCCAGTGATGGGCCACCTACAACTTCTGAAGGCAACTTGTTCCTCTGGTTGGTTATTCTCACCATTGGGAAATTTCTCCTTGGTTCTAGGTTGCTTCACTCCTTGATTTGTTTCCATCCATTGATTCTTGACCTGCCTTCTGATGCTTTGGAAAATAGTTCCCCCACCTCTTTGTGGCGGCTCCTCAAATACTGGAACACTGCATCGTATCTCCCCTAGTCTTCCTTTTCACTAGATTAAACATCCCCAATTCCTGCAACTGTTCTTCCTATGTTTTAGCTTCCAGTCCCCTAAACATCTTTGTTGCTCTTCTCTGCACTCTTTCCAGAGTTTCAATATCCTTTTTATAATGTGGTGACCAAAACTGGATGCAATATTCCAAGTGTGGCTGTCAGGTCTGCCATCTTCAGCTGCTTCACTTCACTTGTCTGCTGTCAGCATTCCAATGAAGTTCTACTTCTACTGTTACATCCAACAGTCCCACCAAATTTCAGAGATGCTTATCATGTTGTACTGGTCCTCTTGAATTAGGCTCTCTACTTCTCCCTGTTTGTTCCCCATTGGAATGGGGATATTTAAGGTTTTGAGTGGCCTCACCTGCTGGCTTTAATGTTGTTTCTACAGAGTTTGGAGTCCTCACCACGGCCTACTGCTTCTCTCCTTATGTTGAGTTTTGTTGGCCAAGGCCTTGGCTGAACATTCAGTGCTGGGTTTTTGCACCAGCCTCTCCTATTTTGTTCTTTTTTAACAACCTCCTAAAGAATCCAGAGAGCCAAGCACTCTTTTTCTTGCTGACGTGATCCCAATTGTTGAGATCTGTTGGCCCTGAGTGCCTCTTGATCCTCATAGTTTATTGGTTACATGCTTCCATGCATTCCCTGCCAAAGGGTTTTACCCCCCCCCCACCCCTATTT
>JANHFR010550719.1:0-10991 GCA_032468015.1 Mimophis mahfalensis | reverse complement strand
AAAACTGGGTGTCTGGGTCTTTTTCCTAGGCTCCGGAACGAATTAATCCATTTCCAATGCATTCCTATGGGAAACCGTTTTTCGACTTACGAATTTTTCAACCTACAAATGTGCATTCGGAACGGATTAAGTTCGTAAGTAGAGGGACCACTGTATAGGAATCAAATCGAATATAGGAATTGGATCGGATAGAACAGAATAGAGGAATAGAATAGAACAGAACAGAACAGAACAGAACAGAATAATGGAATAGAACAGAATATAGAATTGAATTGAATAGAGGAATAGAATAGAATAGAATAGAATAGAATAGGATTCTTTATTGGCCAAGCGTGCTTGGACACACAAGGAATTTGTCTTTGGTGCATAAGCTGTTAGTGTACATAAGGAAAAAATAAAATACTTTCATCAAGAATCATAAGATACCACAGTGATAGTCATAGGTTACTAATAAGCAATCAAATCATACTAGGAAACAAAACAATATAAATAGTTAAGATACAAGAAACAAGGTTATACTCATAAGTAGAAAAGGAAACAGGTACTAGGAAGGATGAGAAGAGTAATAGTAATGCAGTCTTAGTAAATAATTTGACAGTGTTGTCAGAATTGGTTGTTTAGCAGAGCGATGGCATTTGGGGAAAAACTCTCCTTGTGTCTCGTTGTTCTGGTGCACAGGGCCCTATAGTGTCGTTTCGAGGGTAGAAGTTGAAACAATTCATGTCCAGGATGTGAGTTGCAACTCACCCGCAGTGCCAACCCACATTCCAGGTGCAAACCGGAAACGATGAGGACAAAAGACACAATGCTTCGCAGCAGCCAAACTGGGGGGGGGAAAAAACCAGGAAGGAAAAATATTACGATGAGGAAAACACAGGGAAATGTGGCACAGGGCTGCGTTCTGCAGCACACTCTGACCGTTGTAGTTAAGATGTGAGAAAGGAGCACAATGCTAAACCCCGCCTCCCCCAACTGGTAAAATACAGGTGGTCCTCGAGTTACGACCATCATTTGAGCTCAACATTTCCACCGCTGAGTGAGACATTTGTTAAATGAGCTTCACCCCATTTTACAACCTTTCTTCCCACGTTTATTAATTGAATCCCTGCAGCTGTTAAACGAGTACCCAAGGTCGTTAAGTGAATCCGACTTTCCCTTTGACTTTTCTTTGTTGGAAGGTCACAAAAGGGGACTGCCTGTCTCCCACCCTTCATGTCTGAATTTCGACCCCGTGACCACAGGGGATGCAGCCAGGGTGAACAACAGCCGTTAAGTCACCTGTTTCAGGGACGCCGTTACTTTGAACGGTCACTAAACGAGCTGCTGTAGGTCCACCCGTATTGACATCACGGACCCACAATCCAAACTCACAGTCAGGGATCTGGAGGGCGAGGTCGTCAATGCGTGGGACACGGCCGAGACCACTCTGGAAAGGTTGTTCTCCACTGTGACGTCCGCTGGACTTGGCACCAGATTGTATCCTCGGTACGTTCTAGAAGAACACGAAGGCATCGCATTAAAACGTTTCGTACCACCCTTGAACAGCTCCTGCTTAAAGAGGGAAAGCATGTTTAGCTGATGGCCATTCCCTGCTAACTGCAGCTCTACCTGGTGATGGTGCTCACGGCAAACTGGGAAGCCGGCGGGGTCTCGTGCATCAGGAGCTTCAGGTAGACGCTGCTTTGCTCCTTGGCCAGAGCTACGACCGGATCAGCCTGCCCTGCGTCGCAACTGTAGTACAGCTTTGGAACCAGCCTGCGAAGAACAAGGGAGGCAAAACGCGTTTTTCATTAAGACAATAAAAAAAGGAAAAGAAAACAAAACCTGGGCAAATTCCATCCCGTGTCCATCATCCTATTCGTGGAAACATGGAGAAAATGGTCACACACTGGTCTCACACAGAGAGATTATTTATCTCTGTTTTGACCCGGCTCCCCAATCATGACAAACCCTCTGTGATCAATCAAGGGCTCTTTTATTAGGAGTGCCCCACTGAAAAGTCTCTTTCTTTCTCCCTCACTTGTGGCAAGAAAAGCTGTAAAATGGGACAGAATTCACTTAACAACGTAAATGTTGGGCTCAATTGTGGTTGTAAGTTGAGGGCTACCTATTTAATTTCCCTTTTTTTATGGTGACTAGCTGATGACCCGGCTTTGTCCCGGGTAGAGTGGGCCCTGGCTTCCAACCTACTGAAGCCTGTGTAAAAGTTTTCAGGATTGCTTTTAAGTCAATAAGGCTGTGACAAAGCAGCTGAGACCTAAGTAGACTTCTATTTCTGAAGGGGGGGGGGGGGAAGCTTTGAAAGGAAGAATTATAACATTACCTCTCTTCAAATCGTCTCCTAGTGAAGCCATAACAGACTTTGGCTCTGTTTTCTATCTGGGCATGTGCAGTATGACAATGGTGCAGCCTACAGTTCCCAGCATTCTGTGGGCAAACTCCTGCACATGCTCAGTGCAGCTTGGCAGGAAAATGTCCATGGGGGTGCCCACTTTGGGACCCTTTTTCATCCTGAAAAACTTGTCAACAGCTTTCCTGACCCCCGCAATTTTCTTCACTGGAGTTGAAAATAGGTACTTGTGAAGTTTGGGGCATTTTGGTGGGCGAGTGAAAGAGCCTTTCCAGAACATACCCACAACCACCAGCAATGGACAACTCTCTTTTATAGATATAGATAAGCAACCACTTCCATTCTTACCATTCAATATTCAGCTTTTGCCACCCAAACACTCCAAATCTTTCTGCAGATGATAAAGTTTCTACTTCTGGGAACTCCGAGATAAGTGTGTTTTGGAATATATCAAGGTTGGCTCAGCCTTCCATCCTTCCAAGGTAGGTAAACTGAGGACCCAGATTGTTGGGGGCAATAAGCTGACCTTGTAAAACACCGCTTAGGCAGGGCCAAATGCCCTAATAAGCAGGTATATACAAAGAATGAAGGCTATTGCTATAAAAATGCATCATATAAGTAGATGCTTCTAGATGTTGTAAATGCTATATGTAACGTTTCAAGAGGTTGTAAGCTGCCCTGAGTCTCCGGAGAAAGGCGGCATATAAATTGAATTAAAATAAAATAAAATAAATCTGCCATCTTTCCATGATATATATTCCATAGTAAACCCCTGCCTGTTGACAATTATTATTCCCAAAGCGTAATTCCAATTATGCGTCAGATTGACCGTCTACACTATCTTTCGGCGCAAAATATAAGCACAGTCGAAACAGGGCAACAGCAGAAAAATTATGTTTTGCTGAACGAATACCTTACTAAAGCAGCCGTGGCTACACGCCTGACCCTGGGGTCTTCGTCTCCCAGGAGAGAAATGACCACGTCCTTCAGAACCCGATCCTGCAGTTTTAACAGCTGTAGGGGGGGGAGAAAACCTATTTTTAAGGGGCTAATAAACCACACCTTTAATTTTCAAAATAACACGTTAACGGGGGTGGGATTCTACCAGTTTAACAACCAGTTCGGTCATCATGTGCTTCGAACTACTGGTTCGCCCAAACCGGTGCGTACCGGCTGAATCCCACCCCAGCTTGTTAAGTAACACAGAAGTCCATAGTTGGGTTTTGTCTTAAAAAGAATGCCAAAAACCAAGATGGACGTTCTGAGATTCTTCCAAGCATTTTCTTTCTTTCCTCTCCCACAGACAGCAATCTTGCCAAAGTAACGCAGACTACTTAAAACATTAAACATAGCCAGGCAGTCCTCAACTTACAACAATTCACTCAGTGACCGTTCAAAGTTTACAGCGGCCCTGAAAACAAATGACAGGATCACTTTTCATGCTTTTGACCGTTGCAGCTTCCTTCTCCATCAGAAGGCTGACAAGAACAGCCTGTTATCAGCCAAGCTGGGAGTGAGCCAGAGCAGCAGGTGGAGAGTAATAACAGCAGGGAGGAATCATGGCTAGATCCGAGGGAAAGACATAGGCCTAAGCGCATGCAGCAACGTAGTAGTAGTAGGAAGAGCCAGGAGTAGCTGAGACACTGATTGAGCCACACCCTACAAGGTACAAAAAGGGTGTGGCTGCTCTAAGATTTCTGTGATGAGCAATAGCAAAAACTCTGGTCACGTCTCTGGTTCTGAAACTCTGGTTCTGATTCTCTCGGCTTGGACATTTTTGGCTTTTGGCATCTGACTACTCTTTTGCAAACCTGTTTCTGTTTTTGGACTTTACCTTTGAACTAATTGAATAATTGCCTGGATTTATCTCATTTCCACGGACACATGAGGTAATGAGACTTTGGATGACTGTTTTGTAATTAACTGCCAAGACCTTATCAAAAAGGGGGAATTACTAAAGACTGGAATATTAACTCTTGCATAGTGGTCTCCATTTGTTCATTTGTTCTTGCTGAAAAGGGGGAACAGAACACTTATCCACTGCAGGGATTCACTTAACAACTGTGGCAAGAAAGGTCGTAAAATGGGGCAAAGCTCACTTAACAGATGTCTCGCTTAACAATAGAAATGTTGGGCTCAATTGTGGTTGCTAAGTCGAGGACTACCTGCATTCTGGGAATGATTAGTGAGGATCTGACTCCACCCTCTTTGCCTCACGCAAAGTATCTGAACTGAGTTGCCTCTTGCTCCTCCGGAGTGCAGCCCCTTCCTCCCGGGAATCCAGACTACATCCCACCACACCAACTCTCTGATAAACTTTACACAAAGGAGAACAAGCTGGAAGAGAAACTCTCTTTGGATGCATTAATAACTATTTTCTGTCATTCTGAGCAGCTGTGAAACAAAACATGCAAACCACATTGGTTCAATCTCAACCTGATAGTTACTCACCCCCGTGTAATGATGATCCCCTCTATGCTGGTTGCTGTCCCTTTCTTCCAAAAACTGGATTAGCCTTAGCAGCAAAAGGAGATAAAGACACTGTTACAATTAAGCATAACGTTAGATCATCATCTTCTTTTAACAACCCCATAATCCATTGCGGGATGGAGTCTGGGCAATTGAATAGAGCTAACAGTGTTTTAATGGCCGGATGCCCTTCCTGTCGCCAATGTGGAGTTTTGTTCAGCCGATATATTCCCATTGTGCCCAAAGAGAGAAATATCTGCCTCTACCTAGGATCAAACTCACAGCATAACAGTAGAGGTTAAAAGAAAATATAATTTGGAGGGCAGGGAAGTAACGTATGGCTACTTACCGAAAATCTATTTCAGCCACCGTTTCCAGAAGCTCCGTCCTAACCAACCAGTAGGAGCTGTTTCTCAAGAGAAGGAGGTCAACCAGTAACTGCAACCCCAAGGAACTATGGTTACTCCCGCACAAGCTCATGATGCAGTGCTGAAAAGAAAAAAAGTTTAATTCCTTTCAGCAATACAGTAAATCAGGGTTTAATCAACTTGATCCTGAACACATTTGGGTCACTATAAAAGGAAAACAAGAATGACATTGCCATAGGCGTAAACTACAGGCTGATGGAACAGAAGAAACAAATGCTAGTCAATTACTCAAGGTAGTGCTGTGGCTCATCAGCGGCCAGCAGAGTTGGCAGCTGATTCGGATAGTGTGGAAGAACCTGGGCCAAGCTGGGGTGTTAGGGAAGGCTCGGACGAAAGATCTGTGTCTGAGGCAAAGATGGGACCATCTTCCAGTCATCAGCTGCCTTCCCAAGCTGACAGCAGTGAGCAGTGAGCCAATCATTAGTGCACGCGCACACAGAGCTACCAGGAAGCAAGAGCAGATCAGGAAAAGGGGTCTATGGGAGAGCAAGGCCACAGGTGATTGGTGAATGGCCACTCCCTTAAGGAATAAAGGGGAATGAAAGGGGAGTGGTGTTTGCAGGAAACAACTCATCTGAATTCAGTTGGAGTTATTTCAGAGAACTTTTTCCTGCTTTTGTGCTAAGAGTCAGGCTGGTTGCCAGGAGTGCCTAAACTTATCTGCCTGGACTTTATCTGCCTGTCAGCTCTCCCAGGTCTGTAATTAAGGACTTTGATAAAAGAGACATTCGTCGTTTTGCAATAAAAAAGGGGTTTTGGCTTTGGGCTGTGGACATCTTTGGGTAGCCTAGGATAGACCAGGTATGTAGGAAGCACCCAATAGTAAAGGGGAGACTTTAACTACCCCAACCTCAAACTCTGCGCCTGGTGGAAGATTCCTGACCAACCTAGCCGACCACTTTGGCCCCCCAAAAAGCAGAGATGGGAACCAGAGGGTCAGCACTACTGGACTACATTCTCACTCATGAGGTTGAAAGGACACAAGGCCTTGGTGTGACAGGAATCTTGGAGGCGAGTGACCACGCAGTGCTGGAATTCAACACTGTGCAAAGGTCAAGCAATGGAACATCCTGTCCGAGGAGGAAGTTGGACTAAAAGAGTGGTCCCGAAACCTTTCTGGCGTGGTGGCCCAGCGGGGAAAGAGAGGGGACAGTTCCTTGCGATTGTACGTAGGCAAGTGCAAGATGGCTGCCGCACACATGTGAGGAGTGGGCCACAGTCTGGCGGGTTGGGGAGCCCTGGACTAGAAGGCCTCCACGGGCCCTTTCAACTCTGTTACTCCATTGATTAGAGCTTCTCTTGCTGAAGGAGACTGAGATTATTGGCTTCCAAATTTGAAGCGTGCAAACCTGAGGAGCAATTTTAATGAACTTAGTAGGTCAACCTATGGCAGAGACAACCGAGTGACTTCTTCCCAGACAGATCACTTGGAATGTTCATGTATAAAGGGGGGCAGCAAAGAGGGAAGAACAGGTCCCCCCAGGTGGAAGTGGGGAAACTTTAATTCAAATTTTAAAAAATATCTTATTTTAAATGGTTCCTTTACAGAGGGGGAAGATCCAGGGCTTCTCTGAAAGTTCCTGGACATCACAAGACTGGAATGGGACAATCTGGCACAGCCAACTCGCCCTGGCCAATGCATCATGGTCTCCTCGCTATGATCAGCTCATCATGGTCTACTTGCCATGGCCAATTTGCCACAGTCAAATTGTTTGCTCTGGCCAACTCACCGTGACCTGCTCCCCATGGCCAACTCGCCATGGTCTGTTTGCCGTGGTCTATTCCCTATGGTCTACTCACCATGGTCAATTCACCATGGCCAACTTGCTGTGGCCAACCTGCCATGGTCTACTCGCCATGGCCAACTTCCCTAGTCAACTTACTATGGTCAACTCCCTGTGGCCAACTTGCCATGGTCTACTCCCCTTCTCAATGCCCCATGGTCAACTTCCTATGGTCAACTCCCCACGGCTGACTTGCCATGGCCTACTCCCCTTCTCAATGCCCCATGGTCAACTTCCTATGGTCAACTCCCCACGGCTGACTTGCCACGGCCAAATCACCACAACCAACTTGCTGTAGGACAACATGCCAAGGCCAACTGGCCATGGGACAACTCGTTGCAGGACAATTTAACAAACCTATTTAAGTCTTTAAAATAAACTAAAAATTATTTTAATTTTTGCTGTTCACCTTTCATTTTTGTCCCTCCTTTGGCATCCATTCTCTAATAATTCTATCCCGCTATTTCTTTGGTATTAGTGTAACTCTTGTCCCTCACTGAGTCGTCCTGCAGGGAGCTGGCCATGGTGAGTTGGTCATGGCACACTGGCTGCGGCGAATTGTCACAGACCCTCACAAGACCCCTGGCACCCATTGGGTGGGTCTTGAGGAAGAAATAGCCACACAGGGTGAAGTTTTAAAGGTATCTGCTCACCCGCACAGCGATGCAAGCCAGTTTGCAGGAGACCGAAGACTCGTCTTTCAGGCTTTGCTGCAGCAAAGAGACACACTCCACCAGCGTACCTGGAGGGAGAGGAGAGCAAAGGTCATGCACTCTTCCTCTGAACACTGTCGGGCGCAAAATTCAGTCCTTCACCCACCTTACCTGTAGATGCTTTAATATTCTCCAGCCAACTCTCCACACTGAAGCAAGACTGGACCAGGATAGAATAAATAATGGTTCCGCATAAAATAGCAGTTGTTCCTCTGATCTGGGGGTCTCCGTGGTCGATATAATTCACAATGTCCTTCACGGACTGCTCTTCTAGAAAAACCAATCAGGTATCAACAAAGGAAAATCCACACACCGATGTAAGCGACCAACTAGGTCAGGAACCACACAAATTCTTTTAAAGGCAGATATAATGGGATGGGGTGGCTCAGTGGCTAAGACGCTGAGCTTGTCGATCAGAAAGGTCGGCAGTTCGGCGGTTTGAATCCCAAGCGCTGCGTAATTGAGTGAGCTCTTGTTCCTTGTCCCAGCTTCTGCCAACCTAGCAGTTTGAAAGCATGCAAAAATGCCAGTAGAAAAATAGGGACCACCTTTGGTAGGAAGGCAACAGTGCTCCGTGCGCCTTGGACGTTTAGTCATGCCGGCCACATGACCACGGAGGCGTCTTCGGACAGCGCTCGCTCTTCGGCTTTGAAATGGAGATGAGCACCGCCCCCTAGAGTCATGAACGACTAGCACGTGTGTGCGAGGGGAACCTTTACCTTATTCAATGGCCTGTTCGTTACTCCTCTGATCCACAGTAGCCACAGGTTTCTTTGATGACTACCTGTATTTAACCTCACTAGGAGCAGGTGGAAAACCAGAGGCAGGCAGCAGGTAAGCATCTTAAACCAGGTGTGTCCAACTTTAGCAACTTTTAAGACCTGTGGACTTCAACTCCGAGAACTGACTGGCTGGGAAATTCTGGGAGCTGAAGTCCACAAGTCAAAGTTGTCTAAACTGGATACACCGATGTTGTGCCGTGTTGGCCGCCGGCCCCTCTAGCACCCCAGAGGAGGTGGCGTGGGAGTCAGGGCCAGTATCAAGGCAACCTGAGAGGTCCAAGGGGGAAGAGGGAATGGAGCTGTCAGAGAAACAGAGGGAAAGCCTGTCCTGTCCATCAGCCCTCAGTTGGACAGTCAACAGCTCCCACATCTGAAGGTGGCTGATGAGGAAGAGGAGGAGCAGCCGTGTCCAGTACCTCATGCACAGATGCGTAAAAGGCAGAGGAGAGGAGAACAGTGGAAATCTATGGGCTGGTCCTTGGGACAGAAGAGCCACACTGCTAGCGAAGCCCCACCCTAACTCTGGGGATAAAAGGCAGGGGGCGGAGGCAAACAGGAGTGGCAGACAACTATTCATCTCCCTTGCCGGATAGACTTGTTAGCCTGTGAGAGACTTTTTGCCGGGGCTGCCAGCACTCCTAATAAAGGAATCTTTGAGTTAACTTCAGAGGGTTTGTTGAGTTTGGGGAGCTGGGTCAGAACGCCCCTGTTTTAAACCAAGGTAAAAATAAAAGGGTTTTGGTTGTTGTTTCTAAGGAATCCACAAAACACACCTACCTTGTTCTTCTTCGTTACTTTCAGTGGGCATTTTGTAGAGTTTGCTGAAGAAAGCTTCCGGGTGCAAAGCCACGGCTGCCCCCACACAGCTGATGGCCAAGGCTTTCACGCTGACCCTGACATCTTTATCCGGCACCAGAACTAGAATAAGGGAACAGAAAATTCAGGTGGCTGGGTCAGTACACTAGGCCATGCAAGCACTGGGCAAGCATAGCTCCATTCGTGTGAGCGGTGGCTGCATCCACACACTTGCGCCCAGGGGCGGGTTTCAACTGGTCTAAAAACTGGTTCAGTGATTGTGCAATTTGCGCGTGCGTGTACTGCAATTGCAAATAGCAATTCAACTGACCTGCTCCTGCAGCTCCGGTGAGTGAACCTAGCTGACGGGCGGCAATCGCACCGCTGCACTCATCAGCTGTGCTTAAAAAAAGCCCTCAAAAGGCAGAGAATAGCGCAACCCAAACTCAAAACCAGAAGATCGGGTTTGCCCAAACTGGTCCTGACATAACAAATGGTTCGCTTGAATCACGCTGAACCGGTAAAATCCCACCCTGCTTGTGCCTGCTGCTCACATAGACTATTCCCTGTCCGTCCACTCCCCCCGGCCCCACCGGAAAGATTGGTGATGCTCAGTGGTGGGATTCAAATTTTTTTTTAATACTTCTGTGGGTGTGGCTTAGTGGGCATGGCTATGCTGTCAGCCAATGAGAGGTGGCATTTGCCAGTGTCAGCCAAACAGAGGGGGTTCCTCCAAATCAGTCAAAATGAACGCTACCGTTTCTCCGGAACCTGTCGGAACTGGCTGAATTACCACCTTGTGTACCGAACTCAACCTGAGTGTCCTAATTTAGCATTGGCCTATTTTCAAAATCTTTTACTACTTTGAAATCCTTAATTGTCCTGGGGGTAAAGGTGTCGAGGGGTTCATTCTTTTGCCCTCCAGGGACCTGGTGGGGCTCGACTCACCCCCTTTCTCTCCCGTGAGCAGAAAAGAGGCCGAGAGGAGTCGAATGCAGTGGACTAACGGCACGGCACTTCCGTCCTTGTAGCCCCCGATATCACCTTTCATTCTGGACAGCTGTTGTTAGGAAAAAATAAAATAAAAATAAAAATCCAGTTACAATTTTACTGGAGAGATTAAAATACACCAGTCATCCAAAGAGGGTAACTGCTAGATACCCAGTGGACCAAAATATCCCACAAAATAGACCCGGGCATTTTAAGCCCCCCGTGGGGCCCCCGTGTGAATCAATCGGAAATTAGAAACAACTAATTAAATATGGGCATGCCATACTGGGCTGCTTTTATTATTTCTTTCAGTTTTCATGTGGGTGTGTCTGTGCCTACGCACCTTCACATGAGGCCCTTTGAATTTGGGTAGGAGGAAAGATATTATGCATTCAGAATTAAGACATATTTTTTAACACATTTTTTATTGGTTCATATTACATACGTCTACTTTGAATGGTGTCTGTTCTAGATATCCACAATATAACCATAGTCATAATCGTTATAATCTTGTACAAGCATATATTACCTTTTATTTTTATTTTAATCCCATTTATATCCCGCCCTTCTCCGAAGACTCAGGATGGCTTACAATGTGTTTTTAGCAACAGCCCTCATTCCATGCATATGCCTGCTCATTAGGGCTCTCGCCCCCCCCCCCCAAGCGGCATTTTACACAG
>JANHFR010550107.1:0-10993 GCA_032468015.1 Mimophis mahfalensis | reverse complement strand
TTTAATATGTAAGCCGCCCCGAGTCCTTCGGGAGAGAGGCGGCATATAAATTCGATTAATAAATAAATAAAAATAAAAATAAATAATTGATGAGTCAGGCTCAATGTAACCTAAGCAGTGTAAAATCCCCAGCCTTTCCCGCCTTTGCCTTACAAGGAGGGAGAGGAGTTTTACCCATCTACTGTGTGGATGCCAACCCACCTTTATACTCACACACACGTGATCTACACCTTGAACTGAGCAGACATACTGGGGTATGCCTGCATATACAACAAAGGACAATGTAGTCAGATTTAGTTTTTATACTATTTTATTATTTTTGTTTATTAATAAATAAGTTATTTTATTAGAATATGCTTACACATTTTATTTCTCTGGAAGTAATTATCACAGTCATCAATCATCTTCAGATTTTTAATCCAACAAGTGGTAGCAGAGGATGGTTGGAATATTTATTTTTAGTCTAATCACATTTAACTTAGATGGCTAAGAAGATGGGGAGCAACAAAAGATCCCCTCACCCATCAAGCTCACCTAGATACCAAGGAGGAGCCAGCATGGAACAGACCTCCATAAAATCACCAAGTCAATACGTGGCTCCAGCATCAACCACAGATGCACAGCAAGCTGCTGCCTTGACACCCTGGTTCTCGCTCGTAGCTGCAATGACTGAGGTCAGAGCAGCTGGTACTGGCCCAGGTGACGCAGCTGGCACAGACGTGGTCACACAAGTGACCACTGTGCACGCAGAATGGATGGCACCTGAGCAACACTGTGCAGCCTAGCTACAGATGCTTGGGTTTCCTGCCACTGGCACAACCCCCCAAATGGCTCAAGTAGTGGTTGCCAGAATTTTGAGGGCAACAACCATGACAGAGATAACCACAGTGATATAGCATCGGCGGCAGATTCGGTGGCACTAGCAGCAGCAGACTCAGCAGCAATGACCCTGGTAGCACCCCCATGCAGGCAATGGCCAGGTGTTCGATTCAGGCAGCCATTGCCATACCAACAATGGCGACACCATCCCCAGAGGTCACCCCCACACCAGAAATGGCAGCAGTGTTTTACCTGCCAACAGCCTCCATGTTTAAGATAACGGCTGCTTCTCTGCCAGTGGGAACTTCACCAAATATGGCCACCCTTACAGCCACCAACATGATGACACCCATGTGCACACCACAAGCCTTTCCAACTGCCGCAACAGTGATGGCAGCACTGCCAGCCACCTCTCAAGCCAGCTTTGGGTGCACCAGACCCTGGTTATACCAGCCCAGCAGAGCCTCACACCAGCCACCATGTTGACCGTAACCCTGCCTATTGTGCCTGCCCTGCAATCACACTGGCTGCAATGTTGGGACTCCCCAGTACTGCAGTGCCACTCTTTACACTGGCCTGACAGTTTGAGACACCACCAGCTGCCCAGGCCACGTTGACCTTCATACTGCCCACCATGTAAACCCTGATGGCTCAGTTGCCATGTTGGGGTTCCCCAGTACCACCACAACACCTCTGCTGGCAACCAGAGTGATAAGGACAATTGGCCCTGCCTCCCTCCAATCTCCACCAGCAAACCTACCTGCAGCCACCACAACTCCAGGCCCTCAGGTTCCCCTGGTGATGACTTCTCCGGATGGCACAGCAGCTCCAAGTTTTCAGGCACCAGGCGCCCTAGCTCTTCAGGTCCTTCCAGTGTTGGCACCAAGTTTCCAGATTCCCTCAGCGACATCTCCTGGATCCCAGGCAAGTCTTCAATCCCCTGTAAGCACAGTCCCAGGAGCTCCACCGCAGCAAGCCATCCTCACTCATGTCCAGCAGCAACTGAGACAAATCACCAATATGCTGCAACAAGCCGGGCTACAAATGAAACTTCCTGTTCCGGCTGTCAATCAACAAACGGTTCCAGCAATTCTTCAGCAGAGTGTCCCAACAGCACCCCCTATAGCTGATACAGGCACCAGACCTCCAGCTCCTCAAAGCATCCTGGGTCTACCAGCCTTTTTCAGGAACAGTCCAGCTAGGACTTGCAACAACACCACCTGTGACCCCTTCAGGTACTACAAGTGTTTTTCAACAGACTTTCCCCCCTGTACAAGGAACTGTCCAGCAACCAATGCATGCTTCTGTACCAATGCCTGCAATTACATCAGTACCAATCAGTAGCATCAAAAAATTAATGCTATTTGGTGAAAATTGTGGGCAGTGGTCTAAAGAAATACAAATTGTTCTGATAAGAGAGAACTTCTTGGAGATGGTTTTTACACCAGCCCCACAACCATGGACTCCTGCTTTGCTATAACAGAGCTATACTACATTAATACTGGCTAGTGACTCTGCTCTCTACCTTAGCACCCAAAGCTGCACCACAGCTCAGGAACTATGGGTTATGTTACATAAATATTTTAATAGTATTTCAGTTGCAACCACTTGCATGTTATCAAGAGAATTTTAGGCAACCAAATTAAGACCAGGTGGGAACATGGGGAAGCACCTGGCAAAGATGAGGGCCATGAGGTCAGACCTAGATCAAAGAAGCCACCACATTTCCAAGGAAGCTATGACCAGCATTGTTCTAGAATCTCTTGACTCAAACTTCATGACAGCTATTGAAGAGCTGCAATGTGAACAGCTCACCACTGAATACATTTCAATGTGACTTTTGGAAGAAGACCACAGATGCAGGGCCAGCGCTCCACAGAAGAAGGACCCATCAGGAAGTAAGCTCATCACAAGAGAGTCAATGCTTTGCCTAAGTGCTTCAACTACAGTTTTGAGGGCTACTACAGGCAAGATTGACCCCTGCAACATCACACCAAATCCACCACACCCCAGCCCAGAGAGAAAGATGACAGAAGGGTCCAAGGTAGAGACAAACCCCGTTTCAAGGCACCTGTTCTGTTTCCCTCAACAGACCAAATCCAGGAACAGTCCAGTTAAAGCAAAACCACCTTTTATTTTTTCCCTTAAGCCAATGAATGTTTTAAGGAAGAAGTATGTGGCTGCTTTCCAAACTAAACAGTCCAGGGAGGGTGCCAAGCCCGGGAAGGGTGCCAAGAAGAAAGACTTAAACTGGAGGGATTACCCAGGCAGGAACTCAAAAGCTGAAGGGAAGAATGCCGACCAAAAGCTCAAACACACTGACTTGGACACTGAATAGTTGTTTCCTGTAAAGAGCCGAACCTACTCACACCCCTTTTAACATCACTAGGGTGTGGCTCAGTTAGTGGTCAGCTGCAGCCCAGCCTCTCCCCTTTTGGCATACATGACGTTGCTGCTCTCTCCTCATTAGACGCTGGGTCCTAGCATCAGCCAAGGGCTCCTCCCCACTGTTGTCATACTCCATCGGCTCCTGCCAAGTCATGAAGGGACCAGCCACTGGTGGCACACTGTCAGCAACTGACTCCTCTTCCAGCTCCAGGTCTCCCTCAGAGTTGACTGCCAAGTCAGCAGCAGGTGGTGGGGCCACAACAGCACCTCTCATCAACAAGACTTTGCAGAGAAGCTCCCAGCCATTGAATTGTAAGTCCAAAAGGCTCTGGTTCTTGGATTTGGGAGGTTGTGTGATGAACATGAGTTTGAACTGTTTTTGAAGAGGGGTGTGGGGTATGTAACCTACAATGGAGAAACTGTTGGTGATGTGGTTGTTATTAAAGGTTTGCCCTATTTCAGACCCAAGGTTAAAACATTGGCTCCAAAGCAGGAGAGCATGGGCCCAGATGGAGCAGATCAAGAGAGAGCTCCTGATGCTCCTCCTAAATCCCCCAAGATCTACAAAGGGAGAAAAGCTTATACTAAGCAAGGTGCCCCAGAAGGAGATACATAACTTCCCCAAAGATTGACAAAATCAAAAGTATACAGACAGGCAAACCATTACACTACAAGTGTGCCCATGTTCTCCATTGGTGAATGGGATGTACCAGTTATCCTGTAGTCAAAAAGCTGAAGGAATTTTCAGAAGGTTTAGACATTAAGGGTTGTGATGTGTTTTTAAATTGTGCCATTTGCAAAGCAGCCAAATCTAGAACTGCCCCCTTCCCCAGGGTTCTTACCTGAAAGTCAACACACATGTATCAGTTAGTTCACCTCGATTTACTAGGCCATCTTTCAGCCTCGTTGGGTGGTAAAAATTATTTCCTAACTATAGTTTGATGGCTATAGCAGGTACGGCTATGTCTACATACTGAAGGAAAATTTGGAGACCTTCAAAACATTCCAAATTTTTTGCAATATGGCCTAGACACAACATGAACTCTGCACTGCCCAGATCCAGACCAACCATGGGACAGAGTTCATGTCCAGAAGGTTCCAGGACTGGGTTAGAAAGAAAGGAATCAAGCATTTCAAAACAGCTCCTTATTTGCCATCTCAAAATGGAGTGGTAATGTGCAGGAATGTAGTCCTCCAGAACATGATGCACAGCCTCATGGAGGATGCCAATGTTGGCAAGGGATTTTGGGGCGAAGCAATCCTCTTTGCCAATTACATCATTAACAGGATTTGGAGCAGCATACTGAATCAACCCCCTATTTCATAGCATATGGGAGGAAACACAAACTCTTCCATCTTCACATTTTTGGCTCTTTTGCTTGGGCCCACATTCCAAAACAGCAAAGAAGGAGGAGAAAGTGGCCAAGAAAATGAGATTCATGGGCTATGCCACAGGACCCAAGGCCTACTGATTCCTCAATAAAGGAAACAAGATTGTCATCTCTTGATCAGCAACATTCAAGGAGGATGCTATAAATGTACTGTAAGCCTCCCTGAGTCTTTGGAGAAAGTGGCATATAAATAGAAATTTAAAAAAAAACATTCAGGGAGGAAGCTGACTGGCACAGGATTCACAGCAATGATCCTTCTGTCTACTTCCCAAAGGATGACACCATCCCTCCTGCCATCGCTACCAATGGAGACAAGGGTCTAGATCACCTTTATGGTCTCAAGCAGTCAGAAAAAAATGTGGCATGACTGTCTTGATAAGGGACTAAATTCCATGGGCTTCATTGCCTCAATAGCTGATAAATGCATATTGACTAGGCGTTACCAGGGCAGACATGAAAAGGTACTCATATATGTAGATGATATTGTGTATATCAGGCCTAACAAATCTATGAGTGATAAGTTTGCCAAAACATTGGGAAAACAGTTTACTTTAAAATCACTGGGCCACTTCAATAGGTACCTGGGCGCTCAAATCTCTAAAACACAGAAGGGGGTTTTTTTGTCACAAAGGGATAAAATTGTTGAACTTCTGCTTAAGTGTAAAATGGAGGTGTCAAAACCCGCATTCACACCTATGCAGACAGACTTCCTCAACTTTACACACAAGAAGAGTCCTGCTTTTCCCAACAATACACTCAACAGGTCAGTCATCAACTCATTGCTTTACATATGCAATTGGAGCTGACCAGACATCGCACTGTGTTCAACCTGTTATCACGACACATTGGCAGTCCTAAAAATATTCATTGGACCTCACTGAAGCGCCTGCTCTGGAACCTTAGAGGTACCATAGACTTGGTTCTCTTAACTATGCCATGGTGGTGCAGCGAGTAGAGTGTTGTATATAGTACTTAGCTGCCAGCTGCCTGCAATTAGGCCATTCAAATCCCACCAGGCTCAAGGTTGATTCTGCCTTCCATCCTTCTGAGGTGCGTAAAATGATGACCCAGATTGCTGGGGGCAATGTGCTTACCAAACCTGTCCCAGCTGAAAGGCATGGTGTCTTGTGTAAAACGATGTGCCTGAATATGTAATGTAACCATACTACATCACACTTGACTAGCAAAGAAGGGGAAGAAGTAATTTCTGAATCAGGCTCAATGTAACCTAAGCAGTGTAAAATCCCCAGCCTTTCCCACTTTTACCTTACAAGGAGGGGGAGGAGTTTTACCCATCTACTGTGTTGATGCCAACCCACCTTTATACTCACACATACATGTGATCTACACCTTGAACTGAACAGACATATGGGGTATCCCTGCATCTACAACAAAGGCCAATGTAGTCAGTTTTAGTTTTTATACTATTTTATTATTTTTGTTTGTTAATAAATAAGTTATTTTATTAGAATATGCCTATGCATTTTATTTCCCTGGAAGTAATTATCACGGTCATCTTTGGATTTTTAATCCAACAGGAAAGCCAACAGTAAATTGGTCCAAAGCCTGGTGGGTAGGAAAGAGAGCAAGAGGATGCACAGGTACGGACGGCCATGCAGAAGTGCATGACAGGTGCTTTGCAGGTTGGGAAACATGTATGGTGTGGGTGGAAAGGATGCATGGTGGTATGCAAGAGGTGCTGCATGGGTTGGGTAAAGTGCAAAGGAGCAGCATGAGTCAAGGCTGCATGGTGATCACAAAAATAAAGAGATGCCATTCAAGCTGGGCAGGGCATGTGGAGAAGGTGTGGGTTGGAAAGAGTGCCCACAGGTATATGGGAGTGCATGAGAGTACTAGACAGGTGAGAAGCAGTATGTGGGAGGCAGCATAAGTACATAAAAGTGTATGGGTGTGTGTAAGAGGTGCCGCATGAGTCAGGGAAGGCATGTGGGGGATCGCAAGAGTTGAAAATGGTGCGTATGGGTATGCAAGAGGTGCCACATGATTCTGGGAAGATGCAAGTTAGGCAGAGTATGCACGGACCAGAAACAATCTTCCTTTTCCCCCGTTCCTCTATGTTCCTCTGCCTCTTCTCCTTCTCCTTCCCCTTCCCTTCCCAGTAGGCAGGCAGTAGTTGTTGCTGCTGAGCACGAAGGGTTACAAGCATGGCTGGAAAATTGTCACAGAATGTTGATAATAAGGATATGTGACTGCTGCATCAGCCCAGCAACTGAGGAAACCACAAATCCCCCAAATTTCATTCCATCCAGAGTCATGGATCCCAAATTTTGAATACATTTTGTAATCCTTGATTCGCGGTACCTTGATTCAACAACTGTTACCCTATGATATCTTGTTTTGCCCAGTTACAAGTTATAGAAACAAGAATTTTAGTAACATATATGCAGAGGTGTTATTCAGCCAGTTCCGATAGGTTCCGGAGAACCGGTAGCAATAATTTTGACTGATTCAGAGAACCACCTCTGATTGGCTGACACTGGCAAATACCACCTCTGATTGGCCAACAGCATAGCCACACCCACTAAGCCACACCCACAGAACCGGTAGTAAAAAAAATTGAATCCCATTACTGCATATATGTAATCTGAACTGATCTAGAGTTGAGCAAGGGTTTTGGTCTCATTCCCAGAATGTATGTAATTTCTTTGTGCTAAAATATGTTATTGTAAATATTAAGACTGTAAAATTATCTGCAGATTTAGGACCTGTAGTTTAGGTATAAAGAAACGTAGCTAAGCAAACA
Organism: Mimophis mahfalensis; assembly: GCA_032468015.1. Classification (NCBI taxonomy): domain Eukaryota; kingdom Metazoa; phylum Chordata; class Lepidosauria; order Squamata; genus Mimophis; species Mimophis mahfalensis. The sequence goes on along the minus strand of JANHFR010550107.1, from coordinate 3,631 downwards.
CTAAAGCAGGGATCAGACATATTTACTATTTGAACGGAAGACCATAAAAAAATCCCAGGACTGTGGGACAGACTTAGAGGTCAGGAACAAAAAATCCAGAAGATGGCAATAACAACCTATGTTATAGCCAAGAAAACTACACAGTTGAGCTTGATTCAAAGGAATCTTGACTTTCTTCTTAATGGAAAACTCCTCCAAGGACTGTAGCGGGTATAACGAACAGGCCAAAAATGAAAAAGCAATTATTTGTTTGGACTTTCATTTTTAAACTAATTTGATTAGGACTACTGCTGACTTTTTGTACTAAATATATCGATTACTGCACTGCGTGAAGACTCTCCAATTCGTATTTTAATTTGTATTTTAACATCTGATGGTTGTTTTTAACACTGCAACATAAGAAAGTATTCTGGAATTGCACAGGCCTTCTGTCTAGTACCATTTGAGCAACATTCCAAATGTTAGGAGAGAGGATAATTTATACATACCAAACATACAAATACAGAGCAACCAGAAACGATCTGAGAATTCCTGGGATCCTGAGTGCATTATAAATTAATGTCTAACTAAAAATAATAATAATAATAATAAACGTTTCTATTAGCATTATTCATTGTTTATAGAGGTTTACATGCTTCCTGTCTCCTTCAAATCAGAGCTTCATACATCAATAAATATTAAAACTAACAAAATGAAACACATGCAGTGTCTGAACTAAATATTTTCTTCCTGGGTGGGCTTGTTCCAGTTTTATTACATCAACTACTGAAAAAAAAAAGTTTGACTGGTTTCTGAAAAAACAAACCAAAACAGAAAAGTTACAACAGTACTGAAAAAGTGACATGACCATTTTCACATTTACGACCATTGCAGCTCTCCGTGGTCACATGATCAAAATTCAGACACTTGACAACTGGTATGTATTTATTGATGGTTGCAGGGTTCTGGGGTCACTTTTGTGATGTTCTGATAAGCAAATGGAGAAGCCAGATTGATTAACTTAGCAACCTTATTACCAACTTAGTAACTGCAGTGATTCATTCAACTATGGCAAGAAAGGCAGTAAAAGGGGCAAAACTTACAACTGTCTTGCTTAGCAACAGAAATTTTGGGCTCGATTGTGGGCCTAAATCAAGGACTACTTGCAACTTACACCTGGAATTGACCCAGAAGCCTATTGGTAATGCAATTTCTATAATATTGGTGTTATGCCAATGGACCACTGCATTCTGATCAGTTGCAGTTTCCAAATTGCTTTTAAGGCCAACCCCATATTAAGTAAATTGCAGTAATTCAGTCATTATAAGGTCATTAGTTACTGGTGCCTGAGCTTCCTGATCTAGTTTCCAAAGCTAGGCAAGAGGTATGGGTCACCTACTGTTTTAACAGAAACCTCCAGTTGAGAAGGACCCAAATTACGGACCTGATTTTTTTGAGCCAACAGCTCATCATCCAGAGGTAACCAATGGAAAAGTTCTGAAATTGAAAACTTCTGAATAAATGCTATCTGCATCTTGATGGGATTTCATCCTAAACTTACTTTATTATATCCAGCCTCCAAGCACCAAGTCAAGACTTCCACTGCATATTCTATTCAGCATTATTTTATAGATATACTAGCCAATAACCTCAGCTTCACCTGTGTATTTATGACAATGCTGCAGCCAAAATTCCCAGCATTCTTTGCCCAATTTGCATGCCTTGCTTCTATTGGCTGGAGAGCTTCTAATTTGCATGCCTTGCCTGGTAACCCTCTGCACATGTGCAGTAGAGCTTGGCAGTGAAATGGTGGGGGTGTCCACTTTGGCACCCTTTTTTGGGGGGGAACCCCCCCCCAAAGGTGTTCATGACCCCCTCAGTGCTGATCTCACAATGCCAAGGTGTGTGTTAGCCAAGTTTGGGCGAGATTGGTTGCTCTGTGTAGGAGCGTATAGAGCACACACACAAACACACGCGCGTGCGCCTCACCATACTTCTGTTTTATATACATAGATTTATTTAATCCAGAAACGTGCGTTTCTTGCAAACATGTTATATCATGGTTCACTTGTTTCAAATAATGAGATAAGTTTTCTTCTCTTTTGTGGGGAATTTGCCCTATTAACATTCCATGCCAAAATCTTGCAATCCCTCTGTTGCAAAGTTCCAGATTCCAGCTCCGATCTCCACAGCCTGTCCTTGATAGGCATCAGATTTTTTATCTTTTTGTTTCTGATCTTTATCTTTTGAAAAATAATGTAGTTCCGATCCATGTTTTTCCAAGAGTCTTGTGCTTTAAGGACTGAATTTAGTCTATATCATTGATATCTTTTAAAAAATCAAAGACATCAAAGGTTTTCATTTGAGATTTGGGTGGCATGCCTATCTATGGTATGACAAAGTAAAAGTTAACCTGGGCTTTAAGATTCATGCTATTAGGCAACTGATTGCATGTATGGTGGAAGTATAAAAGAAGATTAGCTCATAAAGTGCCACTTTGGCTATCACCTCATGAAGAAGAACAGAGATGACGCATTGGTCAGAACCCTGACATTCGGAATGTAAATGGATGGCATACTGAGACATATTGATATTTGAAAAAGAAGGATTAAAATAAAGACAAGAGAGCAACTAGTAAGTGAAGGATTTTCTTCTGATTGGTTTAATTATTGTAGAATTTTCAAAAGGTTTAAACTTGACAAAAAATTGTTTTCACAGAATCTGAACTGCATATTCATTTATGTTCTGGAGATGACCACTTGATTTCTGAAGTATATAAAATGCTACCCAAGATGAATCTGGAAGATGAATATGTTAAATCTAGAAGACTATTAAATTAAAATGTATGTGGAAAAATGGGCAAAAAATGTTGGGTATAATATGCTAGATAAATGGGGGAATGTATGGACAAGGGGATTAAAATTCACATTAAATTATAGTTTGAAAGAAAACTTTTATAAAACGATGTATCGTTGGTACTTGACCCTAACACATTTTTTTTTAATTGTTGCACTGAAATCCTGGCAGCTATTTGACTGATACTTGGTAATGTTTATGTCCTCTAATAGGTTTATCATCTATCCTATTTCAATTTGATTTATTAATGCAATAGCTGAGGACATTTTGATGATTCTGCTAAGCCTATGAATAAATCATCTATTAAAATGAATTTTTAATATCTTTAAATTTACATTTGTCTTCAAATCACAAATGGAGCTTTGCTACATTTGAACCTTAAATTTAATCACCCTTTTATCAATGCATGAATAATTTCTCTATTTCTCTGCCTGATCATCTGTAGACAGCATTCTACTTAATACCACTGATCAGAATGTAACAAATAAGTACACGGACTGTCAACCTGCTTGTGTATCACAACTATGAATGCAGAAAATCACTGATGAACATTTATATAATTGAAGCAAATAAGGGAATTACAAGTGAAATGTCATCCGTAATATCAACTGCAAAATATAACACATTTCAACTTTATGAGGAGATAACAAGAATGAATCAGTCTGTAGTAACACATGCAACAACAAGACATTTGGGCGGCCGCTGGGGCACTCGATCGTATCGCGCCATTGCGGCCTCTCACTCGTTTCAGACCCCGGACTACCCCTTGGTTCACTGAGGGGCTCCGGGAGATGAA
>JANHFR010547159.1:0-11003 GCA_032468015.1 Mimophis mahfalensis | reverse complement strand
ACAAACCACCCCCCCCCCAAAAAAAAACCCCACCATTTTTTTATCAGGGCAAAATGATTGTCTTCCAAATCCAAAAGTAAAAATTATTAGCTAGGGTCCTTTCATTTTATTTATATAAGATAGCTGATTAGCCGGCTTTGCCTGGGTATAGTAGTCCACTGCCTCCTCTGTGCCCACTCCCACTGCTTCCGCCTCCATGCCCGCTCCCACCGTCTCCACCTCCTCTGTCCCCCCGCTGCTGCTCGTCCCCACCCAGCCTAACGTCGTCCCGATGGCTCACCGCAGCCTCTTCCATCCTCCTCACTCCCACCCCTCTGCCACTGCCTCCTCCTGAGGGCCGCAGCTGCCAGCAGTTCAAAATATCATCTGTACTGCACATGTGCCACGCACAGCCTCACATTGCTCTCTGGCGCCCCTTGTGCAGTGCCAGAGAAAATTGTAGTCACTTGCCTGTCAGTGTTGGTGGGGTCAGCACTTCGGCACCGTTTTTAGGGGGCATAGATCCCTCGACAGTGTGTCTGAACCCCATAGTGTTTGTCACCAGTGGGTAAATTATCTGCATGCCAAGTTTGGCTGAGATTTCTCCAGGCATGGAAGAGCATATATGGCACATACATACATACCCACCCACATACATACACATCCCTGAGCTGCCACGTGGGCCCTGCACTTACCTGGCATCCAAAATGGACCATGTGGGGACTCCAGGGAGGGGTGGGTGAGGCAGGGCCAGCCAGGGGTGGGATTTTCCGGTTCACCAAACAGGGCATAGAATTAGCTACCAGTTCAGTACTGGTTTGCCTGAACTGGGATGAATCAGTAGCAGTCCACCCCTGGCTACAGCTGTTTCTTCTGTCCCTTAAGGTGATTCCCTGTAATGGAGTGCATTAGTGCCTTTAGGAAGGAGGAAAGATGCTGCCTAAGAAACAATCAGACAAGAGGGGCAGGAGGCCACAGGCAGGAGGCCTTAATAGTCACAGAAGAAACTGAGAAAGGACTGTCCCCAATGGATCAGGCAATTAAAAGTGCAGGCAGGAGTTTTGTTCTTTCAGATTCTGTTAATGTTGTCTTGCAGTAAAATAGTATAGAAAGTCAGCACCTACCTGCTTCTAGAAGAATGAAATATTTTGAGGAATATTTAAAAAGGGAGAATATTATATTTCCCCAAAGGGAGGAATGGAGAAACATGTTCTTTTTAGAGGCAGAAAGCAACCCCCACTTTCTTTAATAGCCCAGAGCAGATGTCAACCCTTAAGAGATAAAGAGCTTATTGAAAAAGGAAGACAAGTATCTAGATAGCTCTATTCATAGGCAAAGCAAATAATGCAGGCAGAAATCCATTCAAGACAGGATATTTTGAAATTCCCTGCAGCAAAGTCTGAAAAACAGCAGAATAGTAGATTAGCCCTTACTCAAGATCCAATACAGGGCAAAGCCATTAAGCTACAATAGGAATTGCCCAACAACCATTCAGAACAGAAACCCCTTCCTTGCACCACCACCCCAGAGCAGTCCAAACAACAACCAAACTTAGCTCAGACAAACACCTAGGATTGGCATTTCCTCTTTTGCTGATAGAGCCAACTCTGACCCCTACATGACCCCATAAGAGTCTGACAACAGCCAGTAGAATATTAAAGGACATGTTCTTGCACAGAAACAGGAAGCTCAAGAGCAAAGCCCAAAGAAGGTACAACACACACACACCCTACTCCAGTCTCAACTCCATTTTGATCAGCTGCCCAGAATTACAACCCCATGTGGCTCTGCTTCATCAATAAGCCATCTTTCCAATCAGCCACCATCTTTCCAGTGTCTTTGTCCCAGCTTGGAACTGAAACAGATGGATATTTCTTCCCACAATTGAAAAGCTGACAGTTGATCTTAAACCAGTCAACAGAGTCAGCTAGCTTAGTACTTGCATGGGAAGGTACCAGGAAATCCCAGATCTGTAGGTTAGACTGGAAAGTTGAAAGATGACTATGGTAAACTATTTCTGAATTGTTGCCAAAATTACTACATGAACATGAAGCCACAAGGCAAGCATTTTGATACAAATAAGATTTTACTGAAACTAATGGATTCCTATTTTTCCCTACATCTCTAGAGAAATCTGTGTTACCATAGATTTTTTTCCTGCAGAAAAAACTTGCCCTTTTTGGGATCCATGCTGTTCTCACTTGCCTCCTTCCTTTGATTACTAGAGAGGAGGGATATGAACCATTTCCACCAACTTGTCGCCAGAATGCTGCCAGCTGTCAGCTATCATGCTTTCATTTAGGAACTTTGCTTCAGGGGATGTTCATTGCTTTCTATATACTTATAGAAATATTAAGAAACAAGAATGGCATTTTTTCCAGTTTTTACTTGAGTAAAGATTAGCAAAAGGTGAAAGAAAGGGCAAGAGTGAATGGATCTATCAGGCTTTAATTTCTGCTTTCTTAGACCATGGAACTATTTTGTATCCATAACTAATAAGACTTGTGGGGGGGGGGGACAGTCCTTCTTTCAGCCCCTGAGAATCTTCCTAGGGTTTCTTTATCAGTTTGGTCATAAAACTCTGCTAGAAAAGTTGGTTTAGGTATTTATCCGTGTTTCTGGATTCACATCCACTTGGATTATTCCAAATGCAATTGTAACAGCAAGTTCCTGCTGTTTCTAATCACATCATCTAATTGCATGATTACTTGGCAGTTAATTGTTTCACACCACCAGGAGATACACAACTGAACTGATGCTGAGGCAGTTTGAAGAACAGAAGCTGAAATTCACAAGGCCCATGATTGATTAGACAAGATAGGCACCTTTAAATTGGTCAGAACTAATTTCTAGTCTATTCCATTCCATTCAATTATTATTTACTAAATTATCTACTCTGGTTGGCAATGATTTCCTAAAGTCTCAGACACATTTTCTACTACCCTTGAGCTGAGCTTTAAAACACATAGAATGAAGAGACAACTATAATATATTGCTTTATGGCTAATTAAGATTGGGGAGATCGAGCTTCCAATTCTCATTCAGCCAAAGAAGAAAATTGGGGGACTTGAGTTCATTCATTCATTCATTCAATTTATAAGGCCGTCCAACTCAAATAATGTGACTCTGGACAACAGGTGTTGTTCCTGAACCCAGTGTATCTTGCTGGGCTGTTGTTATACAAATCAGATGGGGAAAGAGTCCTAGATACTCTACTTTAAGCTTTGAAGAAAAGAGGTGATATAAAAAATAAATAACCCCTCTAGTTCTCTCCCTGTTGTTTTCATGTATTTGCAATTACATTAAGACTAAAACAAAGAGATAAACAAGTATGAAATTAATACAGGAACTAGGAGATGGTGTCCTAAATTGGTCAACTTTCAGGTGAATTACCATATTTTTCGGACCATAAGACGCACCTGACCATAAGATGCACCCAGTTTTTAGAGCAGGAAAACAACAAAAAAATATTCTGAACCAAATAGTACCAGTATACTAAAATATTTAGCTCCGTCATTCTGAGAGTGCTTGCCCCCGCTCGAGCGTGCGCTGGACAGCATTCGGACCATAAGACACACCCTCATTTCCCCCCACACCTTTTTGGGGGGAAAAGTGAGTCTTATGGTCCAAAATTTACAGTAGTTCTTTTCCTTACATGCTGGAATCCCCATTGCACACACATATTCCAAGATTCACTCTGACTCCCCAAAACTAAGAATAATCAATAATTGCATTTTGTCCTCCTGCTTGTTATTTTTTGTATTTCCTCTATTGACACTTTCTATCTCACATAATTTCCTTGCCTGTTTAACCATTTCTATACCATAACTGGATTGGTAAATACTCTTACGCTCATATACAGTAGGTGGCAGTACTCAGATAACCTTTTTATTGTACATCACCCAAAGTCCAGTATAGAAATATGAAAAACAAACAAACAAACCTTGGCTTAGAAAGCCAAGAGGTTCAGCCTTGATTAGTCCTAGATGGGAAGTCAGGACTGTTGTGTAAATTGAGAAGTGGAAAAACTAAGGCAGAAAAATGCAAGTACCGTATATACTCAAGTATAAGCTGAGTTTTTCAGCTCCCAAAATGTGCTGAAAAAATCGCCCTCGGCTTATACTCAGGTCAGTACTGCCATAGCCCTTCACACTCCCCTGGCATTTTTGTGCAATCCCGGGGGGGGGGGCATTGGCTGCTTCAGCCCCACCCCACCCGCCTAGGATCATGCAAAAATGCCAGGAGCAGAAGAGGAGAGATCTGAGGTAAGTTGTCCTTCAATTCCTCCACTTCTGCTCCTGGCAGTTTTGCACAATCCCTGGGGGGTGAGGTGAAGCAGCCAGTGACCCACACACACCCCTGAGATCGCGCAAAAATGTGATGTGTAGAGGCCAGGCTGATTGCTGCTCTGCGTTGTTGACAGCCAGCTGGGAGTCGGCCACTCTTGGTTTCGGAGCACAGTTCCTTCGGATTGGTATTTATTTTGATTATTGTATCTGCTGCCTTTTCCATCCTCGGCTTATACTCGAGTCAATTAGTTTTTCCAGTTTCCAAGCCTCAAATTAGGTACCTCGGCTTATGCTCAGGTTGGCTTATACTCGAGTATATATGGTACATATTCAACCTGAGAGGCTTTTCTCTGCTGAGTTTCATCTTTAATAATATTGAGAAGGTTGGCATTGGAAGGTGGAATTGGGAAAGCGAATTAGAGAAATTAATCTTCTGATGTTAAAATTGGTGGCTGTTTCCAGTTTGTGAAAGTATTTTCAGTTAGACAAGGTTTGCCTCCCCAAATCTGTTGCTGTTGCTGACTGCTATTTTTGTTATCCTGAATCAACAACTCATTGGATTGGGAAATTATATTAAAACCCCAAACTTCTCAAGAATACCAGGTTGGAAATGGATTCAAATTCAGGAGTATTCTATCAGAATCTTTTCCTAAATTGCCAGAAGATGGCAGCATTTCCAAATATTCTTATACTAGCCTCACCTTCATTTCCAAACTTTTCAGAAATTTCCTCAAATTATGATTACATTATTTGAAGGCAGATGTTAACAGTTTAATTAGCATATTCAGCTTAATCCTACACGGGTGTACCTGTGAATAAAAAAGTATACACAGTATGTTCATAAATCACTGACGTGATCGTTCTAAATAATCAGTTATTTATTTTTTCTTTCATGGAGTCATAAACAGACATCTATTTCAGTCTTTGATCAATTTATGATCACTAGAACAGGGCTGTCAATCTCCCGACCTGTGGGCTGAATGCTTCATGCGCTGGCCACGCCCATACCTGGTCTAGCCAAGGAGGAAAAAGTCCCAATACCTCCCTTGATGCCTCTGTGTTGACATGAGCTTGACACCCCTGCACTAGAACATGTCACCCTGATGACTATGCAGCAAGGATCTTCAAACTTGACAGTTTTAAGACTTGTGGACTTCAACTCCCAAAATTCCTTCTCCAGTCATGTTAGTTCAGGAATTCTGGGAGTTGGAGTCCACAAGTCTTAAACTTGCTGAGTTTGAAGATCCTTGCTATACAGCGTCTGAAGAACTCCATTGAGTAAAAACCTACACTTCAAGAGTCAGCCAATTTCACTGTCCCACAGCACATACACCATTTTGAGCAGTTTAAAAGCGAAGAGCTGTTCTTAAAGCAGAATCCATGGGGAACTGAGAGGGGAGTCAAAGGACATACATCAACAGGAGACAGGTACCGGGCATGAGTCCAAGAGCCTACGAGGGACTATCTGAAGCTGTCCAAACCAATTCACAGTAAGAGAGTTCTCCAACCAGGTTCTATGAATGTTGTTCTCTGCAAAGGACAAGACTCAGCCACACCCTTCTTAACCACTCTAGCCCAATTAGTGGTCAGCTGCAGCCCGATCTATCCCCTTTCAGTATGTCTGATGCTGCAGCTGCCTGCTCATGACACGCCTCATTCTTGCGTCAGCCAAGGGCTCCTCCCCACTGCTGTCAGCCCCCACCATATCCTGCTGGCTCATGGAATGACCGGCCCCTGCTGGCCCACTGTCAGCAGCCAGCTCTTGCTGGCTCATGGGAGGGCCAGCCACTTCTGGCATGCTGGCAGCAACTGACTCCAGGTCTTCATCTAAATCTATGTTGATTGCCAGATCAGCAGCAGGTGGTGATGGAGCCACAACATCATCTCTAGAGCTGGATATACCCATATCTTTTAACTTTTCCTCATAGGGTTTGGTTTCTAGACCCTCACCATCTTGGTAGCCATCCTCCCATTTCAATCTGTTACTATTTTATTAACAATATTCTAAGTGAAATCTGACCAGGGTTGAAACAGAGTGAAATTACTCCTTCCTAAGGTCCAAATCTATGTTCATATTGATGTATCTCAAGATAGCATTTGCAATTTTAGCAACAAGGACATCCTGCCCCACTTTACATATACTATTGTTAAACCAAATCTCCCTGTCCTGTATTTGTCTCTTACATTTTTTCTACCAGATATAAACTTATAGGTAGCTGTCGGCTAACTGTGGTAATTGGGACCAGAATTTCCATTGGTAAATTATGTGGTCATAAAGCATGGCAGTATGTGACTGCAGCAGTGGTGGGATTCAAATTTTTTTACTACCGGTTCTGTGGGCGTGGCTTAGTGGGTGTGGCTATGCTGTTGGCCAATCAGAGGCAGTATTTGCTGGTGTCGGCCAATCAGGTGGTATTTGCTGGCTCTCAAAATTATCCCTACGGGTTCTCTGGAACCAGTCGAAACTGGCTTAATACCACCTCTGCCTCCAGGGGTGGTCCTAACCTGGCTGTTTGCAGTTGTGTCAATAAATAGGGAATACTGGCATTTAGTTTCTGTGTGGAATCCACAAGCAGGAGTTAGAAAGCAGAGCATGAACCACCACGGAGAAACACGCCTTAAAAGTTTGCCAAAATTGTTTAAATATAAAAGTAACAACTGCTTTGAATAATGAATAAATGAATAAATTGGGGGGGCAATTCCAGACTGCTGAACCTGGATTTATTCATGCACAAGTTCAAGTATCACCAGCAGTTTCAAGGCTCCTGTAGCACAGTATCTGCAAGTTGGAAGAGGGCTTAGAGATTATTTATTGTACTTATTTATTTATCAAATTTTTATGCCGCCCTTCTCCCGTAGGACTCGGGGTGGCTTACACTCTAAAAAACATACAATAAAAACGTTAAAAATAAATTAAATAGAAATTTGATAAATGACAATTAACAAAATTTAAAATTTAAATTAATAACCCCATTAAAAATAGCATGTCATCCCAGACCAGCTTGTTTGAAAAGCCATGGCTTAAGAGTGCGACAGAAGGATCTCAAATCAGGGATAATCTGGATCTCCGGGGGTAACTCATTCCAGAGGGTGGGTGCTCCCACAGAGCAGGCTCTCCCCCTGGGGGTCGCCAGCCACATTGTCTGGCCGACAGCACCCTGAGGAGGCCCACTGTGGGAGCGTACTGGACGCTGGGAAGCTGTTGGCGGCAGAAGGTGGTCTCGTAGATACCCTGGGCCTAAGCCATGGAGCGCTTTAAAGATCAGAATCAGAATCTTGAATTGCACCCGGAAAACCACCAGAAGTCAGTGCAGACCGCGCAGGAGAGGTGTAACATGGGAATGTCAGGGCACTCCCATAACAACCCTGGTGACCACATTCTGCACCAGTTGGAGTTTCCGAGTGCTCTTCAAGGGGAGTCCCATGTAGAGAGCATTACAGTAGGCCAAACGGGAAGTGATGAGGGCATGTGTGACTGTGTGCACGGCATCCTGATCCAGAAAGGGGTGCAACTGGTGAACCAGGCGCACCTGGTAAAAAGCCCTCCTGGCGAAGGCTGTGAGGTGGTCCTCCAAAGACAGCCAAGCATCCAGGAGGACTTGAAGGTTACACATCTTAAAGGGTGCTGTGGTTGAGAAGCATTGTGTTAAACTAGAGCCCCTCCAGCACTCTGACAAATGACCAACATTTGAAAAACAACACTGAAAGGGAGCCCAATTTTTCCAGCAGCAGCTATTCCACCAGTTGAGGCAATTCTTCCTGTCCAGCCTATGCTGCCATTTTAAACTATTGCTTCTGATCTCTGTGGTAATAGAGTAAATCTATCCAACAATACTCTGAACTGTTAAATGTCACCTCAGTTCTTCTTTATTTGCAATAATTCATATTTACAACTGTTGCACATGGTCATATGATCAAAATGCAAACACTTAAGCAATTGGCACATATTTATGATGGTTGCAGTGGCCTGGTGGCAGGTGATCACTTTTTGGGAACTTCTGACAAGCAAAGTCAATGAAGAAACCAGATTCAGTTAACAACCATGTTACTAATTTAACAAATGCAATGATTCACTTGACAACTGTGCCAAGAAAGGTTGTAAAATGGGGCAAAACTCACAAGAACAATCTTGAATAGCAATGGAAATATTGGGTTCAACTGTAGTACATAGAGGACTACCTGTATTTTAAAAAGCATACCAAAAAAAAGAAAAAATATCACCTTTATTAAAAATATCACCTTTATTATCGCCTTCATTTGAAAAGAAGAAAAGTCACTGTCGGGCCTGCCTCTATTCAAAACCCAAGAAAGAAAACCCCCAATTCCACTGAAATAAAGAACGGGTATTTTTACTGAGGTTGAAATGATAGTGGTGAAAGCAAGGGGCATGTGTTCTGTGAAGCCTACAGTGCAGTGGAGTTGCCATGGTAACAGCTTCACAGTACTCCACAAAGGGGCATTTGTAATGGGGTCTGAATGCACCACTATGAGACTGACACAACATATGTCATGCAGAGACAACATTTCTTGATGTTTGTGGGGACACAGGGAAAACATTTTTAACTAATTTAATTGTTGCATCAGGGCTCAGGGAGAAGTTGCTCTTGCCATCACCTCTTCAGGAATTGCAGAGACATTAATGGAAGAAGGGAGGACAGCCCCTTCCGCACTTACATTGCCACTTCACATCGCCATTCCTATCTAATATAGGATTGGGATAAACCTTGGCAACACTGGGTTATCGGCTAGTTTACAATAATTGCATATGTATATAGTTTGAACACATAGTAAAATAATCATCCTGGATGTCAACTTTGAACTGAACCTGGCCACAGCCATCTTTCTGTTCCGCAGTTGCCACACAGGGGGAAAGGAGGTTGGAATGCATTACTAGACACAACAAAGAACTTTCTCCTGAGAACCAAGGTCATCTCTGTTGGCAACTGATAAGGTTGGGAAAAGAGTGCCTGAAGAGCCCGCCAATTAGCCCAATTGGCCAACGTGACCTGTGACACTTGGGGGTGGGATTATTTCCTAATTTAATTATACTGAAACTGCAGGAAAGACTTAAATTCCGTTTTCCATTGAAGCTGTGCCAGTGTGATGTACTCATAAAAGAAGAACTTTGAGGAGCCAAGTCTCAGAGTTCTGATTTGCTTGGGTTCATTAGTTGGAGCCTTGACATTGGAATTATTTATTTAGATTTCCCTCAAGGGCTCAAGGCATAGGGCACAGGAAAATTTTCTCATTCTATTTTTATAACCATGATGCTCCTGGTATTTTCAGAAAATATGAAAATGTTTTTGTAAGACAGTCCAGTTTTTGTAAGACCTTACCAGGAAGGTTCTGAAAATACAGCACAAAGTTTTTTCAGGTGTTTCCATTGCCTTAATAAACTTTACAAGAATGCTTTTGGAGAGCAAGTACACTGGTTGCAATTGAGTCTAAACCTAATTTAAAAAATTATGGTTGAAAATTGCTTTGTATTGTTTTTGAGGATAACACTCAGGTTATCCTCAGGGACATGCTTAAAAAAAGCTTTAGAAACAGTTTTATACACTGTAAATAAAAATAAATTGAAATAAAATAGATACTTCAACTTCTTCTCGACATATAAATTTGAGAAGCATGTCATTTGTCTGCAAGGCACAGGATCAAACCATACTACACTGATAAAAGCTGAAGAGTTCAGAATGCCTGAATCAAGATTTTGTCTTCATTTGAACAGAATTATGTAGCAGTGGCACAACCACATAACAAGCAGCAGATTGATTTAAATGTCTACTTACTGATTGATTTGTGCACATACAGTACTTGAAAAGAATCAGTGTACAATGAATTTATATACATAGTGAAATAACAAATTAAGTATATTCATGTACATTTCTTACAAAAACTACAGCTGATACATTATCTAACAAGTAAAACAATATAGTACATGTTCTTACAAAAATACAACAGAAAAGTATAATTTAATAAAATTATTAATTAAATCATCTCTCTTTTTAAAAAAAGTATTTGAAATAAACAATAGGTATTCATGGTTTGGGAGTCCTCCTGCCAGTTCTGGCTCTTAGAATTGAGGCTCCAACAACAGCTTTGTTATTTCTAAGTCAAATTACTACAATGCAGTCTACAGGTAGCCCTTGATTTACAATCACAATGAGAACTAGAATCTCAGTCATTGAGCAAAGTGGTCATCAAGCAGGCAGCCATATGACCACGCATTCAATGGTCACAATTCCGGCTCTCTCAGTTGCCAAGCGATTGTGCAGGACATTAAGCAGAACATCAGGGAGAGGGGGTCTCTGTGGTCCAGCATATCCTGGCTGTCTTCCCAGCCCCACCAAGCCCAGGTCCATTACCTTTGCCCTTTTCTTAGCTGCAAGTATGCCCAGATGATGTGTGATTGGCCTTCCTACCAGAGTCATTTTGTGCCATTCGCAGTGGGCAATGTTCTTGCAAACGGAAGGCTCAATCACACAATTTGGATTCGCTAATATTCCTAGCCTAGGAAGGGTAGAAAGCTAGTCAACATCATTGTTCTGAAGGCTAGAAAACTGACGAGTGGAGGCCAGTCGGGGCTTGGATCTTTGGCATCTGAGCCCTGTCTTTGCAGCCTAGCAGAGGCTGAGCTTTCCTCTCTGTGTATGGAAGAGAATGTCTCTGCCAAGCTCCAGAAACAGGGCTCAGATCTTCAGGAACCAAGGCCTATTTCTGAAGCCCAGTGGAGGC
>JANHFR010546146.1:0-11007 GCA_032468015.1 Mimophis mahfalensis | reverse complement strand
AGAGGGGATATAAATTTAAAAATGTAGTAAAAATATTTTTCTAAAAAGTAATAATAAGGAAAATATTGGAGGATGATTAAGGTTTGGCTTTATAACGATGTTTTGGAATATTGATGTATGTGTTTTTATATTAGTCTAATTACAGAGGGGGATTCCTTATTTGTTTTAAAATGTATGTTTGGGTAAAACTTTTTCAATAAAAAAAAAAGAAAAAAGAAAAAGCTCCTTTGGGACAACCATGACCCAGAGGACTGAGAATCTCCATAGACAATTAACATTTTGCAGCTTAAAACCATCATTGACTTCCTGGACTCTGGAATAACAGAGGAACTGGCCATAGACATCAACTGGGAAATGTTGGAACTACCTGGAGAATATTAGAAGGGTGTCTTGCATCCTCAGCTTTGGTTTGGGTTTTTTGATTTGCCTGTAAGGTTTATGTTAAAGTGAACTTTATTGAATAAATGCCTTTTGCTCCTTTCATTCAGAAGAAGAAACTGACAAGAGGCCGAAGACTGGCTGCATCATTCTTACTTCTGTGTTTAACAACTAACCAAGTGTTCACAAGAGAGGAACTTCATTGTTCATTGTTCATCATTTGACATTGATCGAGGTGCACCAGGATCCGCTCTGAAATCCTTCATTTGATGAGTCCTTTATTACGGTCAGCACCCAGAATCCCACTGAAGGAAAGTAGAAATTAAGACTTACAAAACAAAAGCCAATAAAGATAAACCACAATAACAGGGGAGGGCTGTCAAATTAAATTGTCTTCCTGTACCCACAATGCATTAAGGGCTGACACTGCCAGGTTAATAGCCATCATTAGTGACATGTCCGGTGAAAAGATGTGATTCTGCAACTTCCAATTAATTAATCTTCTCCACATTGATTAAAAGTTATCAGGCAGGACCAAGGGAGACGAGAAAAAAATACAAGCATCAACCAAAAAGAAAATTAGCTGGTTTCCACTCTAATCACACCAAATTTAGATTGTACTCTAAGAGGGAAAAAAAAGAGACATACAGGCTTAAATTGGCATCAAATTGCAACTGGATGCGTTAACCTTCGTTGCAAATAAGTTAAGAGGGTCTGATATAAGCATAAAAGGAAGATGATTAACAGAAACTAATTGTGAAATATCTTAAATTTCACACATCAGCAAAATAATTTTTATGTTCATCCTGTGCAGATTAAAACTTTACCTGGAAGGAGGTGTCATTGGATTTAGAAAAGACTGAGAGACATGAGATATTATTCTGTTATGTGCTAGATAATACAGAAAGGGAAGTCAGTATGCACTTCATTGGTTATAGCAATAGCACTTAAACTTCACACTGCCTAACCGCCCTCTCTCAGCGGTTTACAGAGTCAGCCTATTGCCCCCAACAATCTTGGTCCTCATTTTATCCACTTCGGAAGGATGGAAGGCTGAGTCAACCTTGAGCCTGGTGAGTATTGAACTGCCAAACTGCAGCTGGCAGTCAGCAGAAGTAGCCTACGCTATTGCATTCTAAGCACTGTGCCACCACGGCGCATAGAAACCAATGAAGTGGTTATTGTGCCGATTACGTCAAGCTGTGAAATGTGCTTAGAAAAATGGGAATCCCTGAATTGTCCTCATGCAAGACCTGTATCTGGCGTGGAGGAAATAGGGAATGGCCTTGGGGGACAGCAGGAAGACCCGTTGCCAAGGCAACGCTGACACAAGTGAGGCTTAATTCTGAAAACCCACTTGAGAAAATGTGTCAGGTGGGCCCTTCCCTTATTCACACAAAGACAAAGTGGAGGAACGGGGAAGCACGTTCAGACTCGGCTACTGTAGCTGTTCTAATAAATCCAGCTTTGGACTGTGTGCCAAAGGTTCCTTGGTTTGGTCTACCTTCTAGATCTGAGAATAGATCAGGAAGCCAGCAAAGAGACAGAATGTGGCAGAAGAGACCATTATAGCTGGCAAAGAGAAGGACAAGAGTGTACAGGTAGTCCTTGACTTACAACAGTTTGTTTAGTGACCGTTCCAAGTTACAACAGCACTGGAAAAAGTGACTTGGGAACATTTTTCGCACTTGTGACCATTGAGGCATCCCCACAGCCAGGGGACTGGAGGCTCAAACCTACGATGAACGGTTGCAGGAACTGGGCCTGGCTAGTCTAGTGAAAAGAAGGACCAGGGGAGACAGGATAGCAGTCTTCCAATATATATGGGGCTGCCCCAGAGAGGAGGAGGTCAAGCTATTTTCCAAAGCACTGGAAGGCCACACAAGGAATAATGGATGGAAACTGACCAACGAGAGATTCAACCTGGAAATAAGGAGGAATTTCCTGACAGTGAGAGCAATCAACCCATGGAACAGAAGTTGCCTTCAGAAGTTGCAGGAACTTCATCACCGGAAGCTTTCAAGAAGAGACTGGACGGCCATCTGGCAGAAATGGTGTAGGGTCTCTTCCTTGGTCGGGGTGGTGTGGTGGGGTGTGTGGTTGGACTAGATGACCTCCAAGGTCCCTTCCAACTCTGTTAGTCTGTAATTTGTAAGTGCTGCCATCTCTCTGCGTTGTTGCTAAAAGTTGACATTGAGTTGATGGTACATCACCAATCGGTATAAATAATGCAGAGGTTCTGCATCATTCCTTGTGTTTGTTTTTAGCAATTAATCTACTGGCTGCAAGAGAGGAAACTCCTTGATCTAACTCCCTTTATTCCAGGGGGGAAAGTTTAAAGACAAAACTGTTGGGTTTCCAATTTAGAGGAATTTGCGAGAAAGCAAAGGAACCACCGGTAATTGGCTGTGCATTTCAAAACCCAGTCAAGCCTGTGGAAGGGAACGTATGGGCACCCAGCAGGGAGCTAAAAGTAGCAAACATTGTGCATTAAGGGACACTTTTGTGCATTTGAGGAGACCCCAGAGATTCATTGTGTGATCAGGAGTTGCGAGATTGTAAGGCGGAAGGCTGTCTGAGAAGAGAAGCCAAGAGGAAAGGAGTGAGGCGAAATAGCAGAAGGGATTCTAATGGAGCAAAATAAGCATTTGGGGCGGGGCTGCGGGTAGGAAAAACATTGAAGCAGGAAAGCTGTTAGGAATGAGGTCATTGCCTAACTGGTCGAGAAGGAAATCTATAAACCAACATAGTATGTTTGTTATGCAAACTGTGTTAAGTTGCCCTTCTGTCCTTATTCCCGTAACTAGTGAAACAACCATGGCCAACATCCAAACTTACTTTATTTCTCCATCTTCTCACATCAAAAGACTTTTATCAAGAAGGCAACTTCCCTCTCTTTCTCGCTTGTAAAGGGGCCCCGGAGATCCCCCATGCCCACTTCTGTGAGTGCGTGAGTGTGTTAGATTATGATGTTAGATCTTTTAAATCTGTCCCTTCCTCGGCAGTAACAAGACACTCTAATGAACTGGGTTTTCTGTACAGGGGAACCTCAGTTCAGAACCACAATTGGTTCCCTAACTTCGGTTGTGAACCGAGGTGGTTGTGAACTGAAAGAAATTTTCCCAATGGGTTGTATAGAAACACAACCAATCTGTTCCAGACCCCGATGAACTCTATTGTTTTTTTAAGATTTTGAAGCACACAAATACAGGACTGTAGTTAAATATGCCACAGAACACACAGTAAAATCCTTTAATACAAACCCTGAGAAAACCACGAACAACCGAGAAAACAGTTCAGGTGGTCGATTCTGGGCGAGAGAGAGAGGTTGCTGTTTTGTGTGAGAGTCCGCCTCCGCGATGGAAGGATGCTCTCCTTCCGGTGTTTTCTCTCTTGTGATTTCTTCATCTTCAGGAAGTTTGGTTGCAAACCAAGGATTTGGTTGTGAACTGAGTCAAACATTTAGCTGATATTTTGGTTGTGAACTGAATTGGTTGTGAACCGAAGCGTTTGTGAACCGAGGTTCCACTGTATTTGTCTTTCTTGTCTTGCTGTCACCCTCCAATGGAAAGAAGAGTCTTAGGAGCCCATAAAACCTTCTAGAACTCTTTATTCCCGTACAGGATGGGAGAACAGAACAAGCACTGAGCGAGGAGAGATCCTACCTCGCCCAGGATCTAGTCAGCTCTGAACAATAACCACGTGGATCAATAAACAGGGTGAACAGACATGCGCCGAATGAAACAGAAAACGAAACCCCAATAATTCACCTTCACCCCTTTTCCGTACTACCCCGCCACCCACAAAACATCGGCCAGGGAACCCAATGCCCCGGCCACGCCTGTGGACGGGGAGGTGGCGGACCGACCGGGAGGTCCACCCCCCTGACCACAACTCGAGGATCCCGGGGAGCAAAGGGTACTGCGGGTCGACCAACAGCTGGAAACACCGGTGCCGGCGGGGACACGGGTGCAATGGGGCAACCAACAGCTAGGGAGCAGGGAGCAGGCCATGGGGCTGTAGGCGAGGATGGATTCTAGAGTCATTCGAACGAAATGACAAGAGAGTGGAGTCAGTTCCTCCTCCGCCTTGACATGCCTCAGCGGCCGCCCTGGCCTGAGAGCTGAAGGGATCCAGCCCAGGGTGCTGGTGAGAGAGTGCCGGGTCACTGGAATAGCGGCAGATCCCATAGCTCGATCCCCCGATTGCATGGGTTGTTGACCCAGGTGAGGCGCCGGGTTGACAGTCTGCCCCCCTTCACCAGGGCCCATCCTAAAAGAGAGAACAGATATTAGAGATCATACCGCATTAGCGACCCTGAGCTCTCCCCCGTAGTCTGGCCTCAAACATTTTATGAAAATCCCGTAGCAAACGGGGTGTGTTGAGATTCTCAGCTTTCACCCAGGTGACCTCGGAAGGGGGGTAACCCTTCCAATGAACCAAGTAAGAGGTAACCCCCCGGGAAGTACGCATATCCAGAATAGCATCGATCTCATACTGTGACTACCGGTCCTGAGGGTGACTCTAGAACCGGGTCAGGACTCTGGGCCGGCTTCAGGAGGCCTCTATGAAACACGGGATGTACACGTCCTAACGATGGAGGAAGCTGTAATCGATATGCCACAGGATTAATCACTTCTACAACCTGAAAAGGCCCAACGAATTTAGGCCCAAGCTTCCTCGATGGTAGATGGAGGTAGAGATACTTTGTGGAGAGATACACCCAGTCCCCTACCTCTAAGGGAGGGACTGCCCGTCGATGCCGATCAGCCGCTCGCTTATATTCCAGGGAGGCCAAGTGCAAAGAATCAGAAATCCCACTCCATACTTGGGGGAAATTCTCCCCCCACCCCTCGGGACTCTTTGTCGGAACCTGCGACGGGGCTAATTCCGGGATGGGTACAAAATCATAACTGGACACCACCCGAAACGGCATCATCCCCGTGCTGGAATGAACAGCATTGTTGTAGGCGACTTCAGCGAACGGCAAAAATTCCACCCAATCGGTCTGTTGTTGAGAAACATAGGATCGAAGATAGCGACCGATGAACGCATTGGCCCTTTCAGCTGCCCCATTAGTAGTGGGATGATAAGCCGAGCTAAGCGCCTGGGTAGCCCCAATTTGTGATACAAAAAGCCTCCAAAACCGAGCTGTGAATTGCCCCCCCCCCCGATCAGATACTATGCTTCGAGGTACGCCGTGTAGTCGATATATATGTTGTATAAACAACTTAACTAGTTGTTTCGCAGTTGGTAGGCCTCGGCAAGGTACAAAATGGGCTTGTTTTGAAAAGAGATCAACAACAGTCCAGATGACGGTCTTATTTTGACTGGCTGGTAGATCCACCACAAAATCCATCCCAATTACTTCCAAGGTCTGGAGGGGATTGGTAACGGCCGTAGCAACCCGGGACTTTTTCCTCCTAGAGGTTTGGCTTGAGCACAAATCACACATTCCTTGACATACGTCTCAACATCCTTCCTCATCAGCGGCCACCAGAACTGTTGTTTTGCAAAATGTAAAATTTTTAAAAATCCAAAGTGTCCGGCAGTTTTAGCATCATGACAATAATGAAGCACATCCCGATGAAGGGCTTCAGGTATGTATATCCTATCCCCTTTACAGACCAACCCATCAACTTCCGTAAGCTCTTGGCGATGTCCTGATAACCAAGCGTCTTGGTTGTACGTGGTTCGGAAACGGCTCTTCATATCCTCAAGAGAAAAGACCCTCTCTGGCACTTGACCACTACCCTCTTCGCCCACTGGTATTAGAGCTTGCACTATCTTCTCCCCCAAGGGTTGATACTGGGGTTTACGTGAGAGAGCATCAGCCAAGCTCTTAGCTAACCCCACTGCAGGCTTCATCATCGCATGGCTACCTCCTGAGCCGAAGGTCTTCATTTCTCACTGAGAGATCCTCTTCCTCTGGGCTTCTTGCATTAGTTGCTGTGCTGTCATTAAGTACGCTAATTAAATTAACATCCCTGTGTTAGCCTTTAGGCTGCTGACTATTTTAAGAACGTTGCCAGCTCTAACTGCTAACTGTGTCAGATGTCACTATTAGTGGGCTGATTTGTAATAATTGCTTATTAATATGCTTTCATTTTTGCACCTTCTACCTTGGCCTCACCTTGCGTTAGAGCCAGGTCCTGGGAGCAGAAGCCATGCCAGCTGGCCTACAGAACCAAACGGTTATCCTGAATAAGGGAGATTTGCACTGTTTTGAGTGTGGCCATTTTCTGAGAGACAGAGAAAAAACATTATTTAACAGTAATATCAGAGGCTTTGCTTTCTTGGAAGCTTGCTAGCAGCTCCCATAACTGGGGACAGGGGACACTAGGGAGGATGTTGGAAAAAAAACCCAGGTCCAGTTCCTCGCTGGGAATAAAATGGAGGCTACTTCAGGCTGGTTATAATTTAGAGAACTGCCAATGGATCAAGAGATGTTTTAGACATAGTAGATTAGACACAATAATTGCCTATGGTTTTTTTTTATTTCCTTCTTTTCTTTCCCCCTTTTTTCTCCTTTGGTCTTCATTTTCTTTCTTCTCTTTCTTTTTCTTTTCTTTGTGTGTATACGAACTTTTTGGATTGCTGATTGGCTATAGAGTTATGTACTTGAGACAGGTGTTATGTCATATGTTTGAGTTTGTTTTTTGTTATGCCCTGTTTGCTTTGTGTTTGTTATTTTAACCTGTAAATAAATAAAGATCATTTAAAAAAATGGAGGGTACTTAAGAAAGAAAATTTATTGATGAGCGGAACTACCAACAGCATACAATTTTGGGGTGGCTGATAAATTAGTTGAATGAGCAGTCATTAAGTGAACACCAGAGTTGTTAAACAAAGCCCTTTTCTTCAATGGGCTTTATTTTTGGGGCCGGAAACTGGAAGTAAACCCTGGAAACCAGCAAAAAACCACTGAAAATTGCAGTCTTGTGACTGCAAATAGCATAAATGTGAGCTGCAAATAGCAAATATGCATAAATGTGAGCTGGTTGCCAACTGACCAAAACATGACCACGTGACCATGGGGATGGGTGGGCATTGGGAGATTGGAATTGCAGACCTGGGCTGTAAGTAGCTTTTGGGGAGGTCTATCTTAACTTTGAACCGTTGTTAAGTTCATCAAGGAAGGACTACTTGTACTGGACACTGTGGTGGAGCATTAATTGCTACACTGGAGACTGTCAGAGTTTGGATGCACCCGTGGGTGTGTGTAATGCACAATGCGGAAGCAAAAAACAGGCCAGACAGTGGTTTGTAAAAAACACAAGAAATGTGTATTTCAGCAGAGCAAGGTCAAACAGTCCATTTGTCAAAAACCATCAATAGATTACAGTTCAGGGAGTAAACAGTTCGGATAGTCCACGTTGTTAGGGCGAGAGGACAAGGCTGATCTCTGTTTCTTACCCAAGGGAGCCAGTGTAGTCCTGTGGCTAGCATGACTCTATGCCGAGGCACATGGAATGCTGTTACTTTCCACCAAATACCCATTAATCCATCCGCATTTGCATGGTTTCAAATTACTAGGTGGGCAGAAGCTGGGGCAGGAAGAAGGAGGAACAGGAGCTCCCCGTGTTGTCCAGCAGTCTGGTCTTGAACCCAGGCTGTGAGAAAAGCTCAGCCTCTTTAACCACTGAGCCATCCCACCTCCAGCTGCAGAACATGAGCATACAATCAGGGGAGTTGCAGCGTGCGCTCCAGGGGCAGCTTTTGGCCTTCAGACCGAAATCTGAATCCAAATGAGCTGCACGGCTGATTGGGCATCACCACCAGTCCCAGCACAAGCAGACGGACGGTGCCAGGTTACACACTTCTACAAAGCTGCTGAATGCCACGGGATGCATCTGTATACACAGCCGACTGCATTATATTTGAAAAACCACCAAGCAGAACTCATTTATTTTTAGAAATGCGGTTTTAGAAAAACAAAGTCATTGCTTATTCAAGGTAAGAGGCTAATGGCTCCTAGAAGCCCAGCCTCAATTCGAGGGACATCATGGTCAAATAAGCTGACTTTTGGCAACTATAAAGAAATGGCTTGCCAATTATAGATATGGGGTCTTGTTGAGATTATTCATTTCTGTATTATAAAAAAATGTAAGTTTGGTGTGTTCAAAATGACCGCCTGAGTCACACTACACTTAGCTGGTACCAGGCTGTCTGTTGCTAGGCAGAATTGGTGCCCAAATGTAACTAAGTGAGCTGTCTATCAACAGCTAAAACCAAGCCTATAAATATAGGAGGCATGTAAGCCTCGTGCTCCTGCTCCTGCTTCTTCGCTTCTCCTTCTGTATTCCTCTGCTTACTTGCTGTATACTGACTACATCCACGATCCTGTATTTGCTTGCAGAAATGTAAATAGCCTGTAAATAAAGATCTTCTCTTCTGGACCTCGAGCCTCGAACTCTATGTCTTCGTTCCTACGATCCATCAACCTCCAAGAATAGTTACAAAGTCTCCTATTTTTGTTAAGTGGCCAGCAGAGTTAAGTTCACTCTGCATTCAGTCCAATCAATCAGTGAGCAAGCCAAAGCTGCTCCCCTTTTGAATTAAACAGGTCTCCTGCTCGAACAGGGGGCTGGTCTAGAAGACAGATAAGGTCCTTCCAATTCTGTTATTCTGTATTCTGTTGGAAGAAGTGTCCATCTGGGTTCAGTTCCAAGTGGGGAAAAAGACACTGGAGAAACACGGAGGCTGTTTGGAAAGATGGTTTAATGGTGGACAGGATCACATGGCTTGGAGCTCCTGGGCAAAAAGGGGGAAGAGATGCTGAGAGTCCCTGGGGTTTAGACCCTCTCTTGGGCTTTGAACCTGCCCCCTGTACCTGTGGCAAGAAATGTATCCTGATTGGTTGTTGTCAAGACGTCATTGTAGGTTGTGTTTGCCAAGTTTGGTTGAAACTTGCTGGGTGATGCAATCTTCCCAGGTGCCATGTGGCTAATCCCATCATGTCCTGAGGGCTTAATCCCATCATCCTTGAAGTGGGGGCAGGGAGCTGCAGGAAGCTGCTTTGTCTTTAAAAACATGTTTCTCTTTTTCTCGTCCATGGAAATATAATATTCTGCTTCTTAAATATTTCCTAGACTATTTCGTTTTTCTAGGAGAAGGGTGAGTGCTAGCTTCCTACAATCCTGTATTCCTTCTTTCAGAAAGCTATACCCATGTTGCCTTTAGCTCCCAAATTCCTTGGCAGTTTCCCATCCTGGTTTGAACCAGACCAGCCTCCTCTTAGCTTCCACGTGCAGCCACTGTAATTGCCACATCTTGCAAGGTCCTTAGGATGACAATAATAGCATTAAATGTAGCTGGAAAGGAATAAAAACAGGCCGTTTCCATTTGTAGGGAAATGGAATATGGGGAGGGGGAGGGCGTCCCACAGCCTGATTTCTGTTGCCCCTGAGTAGGACGGAGCCCCCACGGAGAGCCACGGAGATAACCATAATAAAACACTTCATTGCTCCATGGGGCAGATTAGCAGAATAATGAGGCTAATAAGAAGGGCCCTGCTGTGCTCGGCAAATATCTCTGAATAAATCTCTGAATGTTTTTGGCACTCCGAAATCTATGTTTATCTGAAACAGGCTCCCCCCCTGGATATGGTGAGCAGGTGAGGGGGAGGGAAGCCACTGGGGTGAAAGCCTGAAGTCAAGTCTGTTTCCACTGATCTTGAACAAAAACAAACGAGGAAGGAACCGCTTGCTAGTCCAGCTCCAGTAAGGCAGAAGGATGAGCTGTCGATATTCACCTCGTGTTTGAGTACATCTGGAGGGGGATTGCAAGAAGCGTCAATAAATATTTCTTCTTCTTGTTGGCAAACAAGTTCAAGGGCCAGAACGGAGCTCCTGGAGAACACGAGGGCAGAGTAAATTGGTCCGTAGCTTCAGGAAGCTTCTCCAGCTAAATCCGCTCCAGATGATGGCTGGGGTGAATAATTTGACTCCACTTTGGGCAGAGGCTTGGTCTACAAGACCTCCGAGGTACAGATAGGTACATATTAACAAAGTTGGAAGGGACCTCAGAGCTCATCTAGTCCAACTCCCCGCCCAAGCAGGAGACCTTGCATCATTTCTGACCGATGGCAGTCCGGTCTCTTCTTGAAAGCCTCCAAGGGATGAAGCTCCCACAACTTCTGAAGGCAACTAACTGGGAAGTATGGACAGAATCTGGAACGGTTACTTTAAATCAATTACTTCGTAATGATTATTTTAAGGCAGGGATGGCTGGTGATGACTGGTTCGCTTTGTGTGCACACGTGCACTGCACATGTATTCCGTTGGCTGAGCTGATTGGCGCTTCTCAGCTATTTTCTAACTCTGGGGCTTCTCAGCTGTTTCCTAGCCCAAACAGAACTTGCGCGCAGCCACACAGAAGCATGTGTGCCACATGTGCGCTGTGCACACGTTCCATTTGGTCTGGAAAACAGCTGAGAAGTGCCAGAGCTGGAAAACAGCTGATTGGCGTGCCTGAACTATTTTTTGTCTCTCGCTTCTCAACTGTTTCCTAGTGTTACTGGTATTCATGTGCAGCGATAAAGGATCACTTAGAACAGTGTTTCTCAACCTTGGCCATTTGAAGATGTGTGGACTTCAACTCCCAGAAGGAATTCTGGGAGTTGAAGTC
>JANHFR010545838.1:0-11009 GCA_032468015.1 Mimophis mahfalensis | reverse complement strand
CCCCAGGAGCAAGCGTCTTTTAATTTCTTGGCTGCAGTCCCCATCTGCGGAGATCTTGGAGCCCAAGAAAATAAAGTTAATATTTGTACTATATGTTTTTATTCTGTTCACCGCCCTGAGTCCTTCGGGAGAAGGGCGGTATATAACCCCAATAAACATAAACATAAACATTTTTAAATACCATTGGTGAAGCTGAAAAGTAGGGGGTTGCTACATCTCTGGTCCCATCTTACCACAGGGGCTGCTATAATTCATTGCCTGCCATTAATGGAAAGTTTCACTGAAGCCCAATGTAATAGCAAATAGAAAAAGGCATTGATTTCCTAATGGAGCTTTAATTCCTGGCTACACTAAGAGGTAGAATTGCCCTATGTATAGACTATAAGGAAATTCTATGATTGAAGGCACTGAACGTACGAGGTGCATAAATTAAGTAATGAGACTGGCAACGTAGCGTTTGATCCGGCAACATTTGGGAGGCAGGACTTGGAGGGGCGGCAGGTGAACATGTGATACGCCTTCAGTACGAGTTTGACCTCGATAGAGTCATTTGGTTGTCCGTAGTGATTTTTTTCATGAAACAGTTTTTTCCAGTGCGTTCTAAAAATGAGTGACATCATTTTGAGCAATGGTGTGCTATCAGGTTTTGCTTCAGACTTGGGCACAGTGCAACGGAAACTTTTGCAAAACTTCAGCAGGCCTACAGAGACAGTGTTTTGTCAAGGGCCCAGGTTTTTGTCAAGGGCCCAAGGCATTGTCAGAAGGAAGAGAGTTGATTGAAGATGAACCACGCAACGGAAGACCTTCATCTTCAAGAACTGATGAAAATGTCATCAGAATCCAGGATCTTGTGCGTTCAGATCATCAGTTGACAGTCAGAATGACCAGGGAAGAGTTGAATTTTAGAATGCATTAGAAAAAACTGTTTCATGAAAAAAAATTGCTACAGACAACCAAATGACTCTAGTGAGTTCAAACTTGTATTGAAAGCGTATCACATGTTCACCTGCCGCCCCTCCAAGTCCCGTCTTCCAAGTGTTGCCAGATCAAACGCTACGTTGCCAGTCTCATTACTTAATTTACTTACCTCCTAACTATCACTGAACAAAAGTTGCTGTAGATCACTTCTGTTGGGGTTTATTGTTGTGCTTTGCTCTGAGAGGCAAGAGGCTCCGCTAGATAAGCTGTAGTTCCAGTGCTGCCATTGTATTCTGATGTTTGGGTCATGCATTTTACTTTGCAATAGGATAAAATGTTAGAAAGCAAAGAGACTCTGTTTACATTCAGTGCTATTACTACAGATTGCTAGATCTTGAGCCTTTACTTTTTTAAAAAAAAAGTAAGAATAGGTACAGTATTTGAAAATACTGAGTGTTTTTTATGCAAAAAGTCTGCCACTGTGAGTCTGAAACAGCTGATTGGCGCTGATCTCGAAGCACCTGAATTCCTCACTGACTTCCCCTCAGGCATCCATAGCCCAGCCAAAGAAACATGGACACAAACAGGCTTGCTTGCTACAGTTTTATTGAAGACCGTGATCTGGCACGGATGGAGGGAGGAGCCAGGGAGGAGGACAGTTCCATGGAGTGGATTGCTGTAGCAACAGCTGACCAGCACTGACTGTAAGCAGCCAGAAACAGCTCATGGGAGCACATTGCATAGAGCCAGAAACGGGGAGGAAACTGGGAGGTAGACAGAAAGACACCAAAAGCTGGCTAAGTTGGCTGGGCTGTGGGCGTGGTTATGACTATTTACAGCATTGGTAGGCAGTAGCTCCCAGCGCTGACTTTCAATCTGCTAAGAACTCATCCCTCCTGGTCTTCAATAAACCTGTAGCAAGCAAGCCTGTTTGTCTCTGCATTTCTCTGGCTGGGCTACAGACACCTAAGATACTGTCCTTTAGCGATTTGACCTTTCTTGGTAAGGTCACTAAGAGTTCTTTGATCCAATTGTCCAGTTGTATTAGGTTGGTGTTCATTAAGATGTAAGTCTCTGTCTTTCAATAATCCTTTGGCTTTTCCTATATATTATGTTCTGAGTATGCTAACTGTGGTTTGGCCTTTGTCTGCTGGGAGATGATGAGCAAATGGTCCTTCTTTAGGCTTTTGTGGGCTACTCTGTCCTCTGCTTTGAGTAGGTTCTGTTCCCCTTCTAATCTGTGGTATGATGCTTTCTTGAGTCTCTGAGAAGTCCTGGGTTTTAAAAGGTTCCTCTAGGGCTGTAAAGACTTCAAGTTGCTTAGCATCATCTGTGTGGAAATTGAGGCCTATCTGTAGAATATTGTATTCTACAGTAGATAGTGGATGGCTGAACACAATGACCACTCATTCAGGCTTCTGTGCCTTTTTGATTCAGGGATTTAGTTTGAATAGTTTGGTTTGCAGTTTAGTTTTCCTTTTTCTGGCATGTCTCTGTGAAACAGTCTTGTTTGTGGTTGTCAGCCTTTCAATGTGCTCAGGTATGATATTCATTTAGTCTGAGTTGTACATCTGTGATCATGAGCCACATCATATTTTTGTCTACTTGAGCTTTTTTCCATCCTGCTGTGAAATTTAATGGAAATTTGTATCTGAGACTGGTGGGTTGGGCATGCTGTCATAGGCATTAATGCAGAAAAAATAGTTTCTTGGTGGAAGTATGCCTACATTGCAAATTTCTCCCATTTGTGTGCTTTCTGAAGTATTTGATGCCCTATGTCAGGGGTGTCAAACTCAAAGCCCGGAGGCTGAATCCGGCCCATGGGTGCTTAGATCTGGCCCACAAGGTTGCTCTGGAAACAGCAAAGGACCAGCCCTCAGTGCCTCTGCCAGAGAAAATGGAGCTGAAAAGGTTGCTCAGGAGCCCATTTTTGCTGGCAGAGCACTCAGAGCACTCAGCCACCACAGGTGGCGTCGCACCTGACATGAGTGATATCATGCCGGCCACACCCACCCCAGCCCCTGAAGGTCAAACACAACCCTGATGGGGCCCTCAATGAAATCGAGTTTGATACCCCTGCCCTATGTGGTACTGATAGAAGAGAATATTTGTAGCTTATAGTTGAACTGTGGGATCCTTGGTTCTCTCTGAGATTTCTTAGTGATGTTAACCAGTTTGGTAATGAAACATCTGCAGGAAAACCATCCAGCTCAGAGAGCACCACAGACATATATAAAGACTACCTGTATAAAGCATTTATAAAACAGCATTTAGAATAATGTGTACTTTTCTGGTTGCCCTATTTCAGAAAGATTGTTAGAAGTAAGTAGAAAATAGTAACTAAAATTATCAAAGATGTAGCACAGTGTTTCTCAACCTTGGTCATTTGAAGATGCATGAACTTCAACTCCCAGAATTCCCCAGCCAGCATTGCTGGCTGGGGAATTCTGGGAACTGAAGTCCACGCATCTTCAAACGGCCAAGGCTGAGAAATACTGATATAGCAACTATCCTGTGAAAAATGTTTCACTGCTTGGGGTATGACAGTGGTACATTCTGCTATTCGTTACCTGCATAGATTTACCAGCATGCATAGAAATGAGTTGTTTGCCAGTAAAAAAATTAAGATGGCACAGCAAAGAGCTATAATGCAAAATGCTTCTTGCCCTTATTTTATATCTAGACCAAGATGGCAGCTAATTATTCTTCGCGATACAAAAAAGATCTGAGCATTGACACACTTAAAACAAAACTTATTCACCGAAAGTCTACAATTCAGAAAGAGAATAGGTACGTGGAATTTAATAAGGGCAGGCAATTTGGACCAGTTGATGTGAATACACTGACACCAAGAGACAAAGCTACTTCTCAGCTGGATGAAAAACGCAAGCCAAGTAAGTAAAAAGCTTTAGTATTAACCAAAACTTGTTTTCAGTCTTTATCTTTGTTGTCTTTTCTAGATTTACTAAGCTATTTTATTATCTTTTAAACTACAACAAGTCCCCAGGTTAAAAACAAGTTTCATTTCTAATTTCTAAGTTTGTCCTCGAGCTGAATTTGTACCTAAACTGTTACTTTATGAAATGATTGTATTCCACTGCACCTTTCTAGAAAGTCTTGGTAAGACCACACCTAGAATATTGCATCCAGTTTTGGTCACATTATAAAAAAAGATGTTGAGACTCTAGAAAGAGTGCAGAGAAGAGCAACCAGGATGATTAGGGGACTGGAGATGAATGGTTGCAAGTACTTGGCAAGTACTTGGCATGGCTAGTCTAGTGAAGAGAAGGACCAGGGGGACACGATAGCAGTGTTCCAATATTTGAGGGGCTGTGACTATTTTCCAAACTATTTTCCAAAGCACCTGAAGGCCAGACAACGAATAGTGGATTGAAATAAGGAGAAATTTTCTGACAGTGAGAGCAATCAACCAGTGGAACAGCTTTCCTTCAGAAGTTGTGGGAGTTTCATCACTGGAAGCTTTCAGGAAGAGACTGGACTGCCACCTGTCAGAAATGGTATAGGGCAAAGGTCCTCGAACTACGGCCCATGGGCCGCATACCGCCCGCCAAAGCCATTAATCTGGCTCACACAGAACCATGAGGCTGCCCTAACCACCTGCCGGCCCCCAGCTGAGTGCAGGACTTACCTTTGTGAGCTCCACGGGCTGGAACTGGAAGGAAAGGCCAAAAAGTTTGGCCTGCAGAGAAATTATGGAGGCAGAGGAGGTGAAAAACAGAGTCACCAGATGCCCCAGGAGGCCAAAAATGGGCCGTTTTAGCCCGTTTTTGGCCCGCAGAGACATTCTGGAGGTAGAGAAAAAATGGGGTGCGCAGAGAGGGACAAGACACACAGGGAGACACTTGTTTATTGTAAGCTCTTTGGGGCTGAGCAGAATTTCTGGAAAACTGAGTTTCCTGAAGTGGACCACTAGACTTCTAAACAACTGAAAAACTGATCTAGTAAAAATAAAGTCAACCAAAAGAGCAACAAGCAAACAAATGCAAATAAGACACCCCCAGGAGCAAAACATTTGTGTATATTATTTAATGGACTGTTAAATTAGCCACACACCCTAGTCACATTACCTGGCCATGACCACCTAGCTACGCCTACCTAGCCTGCCCAGTCCCTCAGCAGTCTGAAGGACCATGAATTGGCCCCCTGTTTAAAAAGTTTGAGGACCCTTGGTGTAGGGTCTCCTGCTTGGGCGGGGAGTTGGACTAGATGACCTACAAGATCCCTTCTAACTCTTCATCTGTTAATGTTCGTCTTACTATGAACTACTGAAAAAGGTGAGTGTGCACAGACCCGAGTAGGGTGGGGATTGCAGGTGTCTGCAAATGGGGAGACATGCAAAAGGGCTCTTTGAAAGTGTCTCTGACAAACTTGCCGCAGGGAACTCGCTACAGTCAACTCCCCATAGCCAAACTCAGTATGGGACAACTTGCTGCGGGATAGGGGTTGCACTAATACCCAAGAAATAATGGAATAGAATCATTAAAGAAAGGATGCCAAAGGAGGGACAAAATAAAATGTGGATGACAAAAATTAAAATATTTTTAAAATTATTTAAATAATTGAATTGTCCCACAGTGATTTGCCCCATAGCAAGTTGTCCTGTGGTAAGTTGGCCATGGTGAGTTGGCTGTGGTGCGGCAAGTGGTCCCATTCTGCTTTAAAAGGCTGCATTGGAGAAATAGGTGGTGCTGGTGGTTCAGCCATAGTCTCTCTACCTGCAGCATAGTCTCTCTACCTGCAGCATTGAGACTACTTGCCAGTCATTTGCACAAGAAAGAGAGATGCTGCCAGAGCCTCCTCAACTGCAGTATCTACACCTGTGCAGGAGAGAAATGCCACAGGTATGTGTGAGAGAGAGGCATTGCCTGGCTTCCCTCCCTGTAGTACTAGGACTGTAGTATTGCAGGCAGTCCATTCATATCTAAGGATTGTTCATAAGCCAGAGGTCCATAGTCTGGGGACTTTCTGTACTTCTAAAACGTCTTTTGGTTTTAGCCTACACTTGAATTAAATTTATTACTTTCTGTGATGTTTTAAAATCAACAGTTAACATGGTTGTAAGTTTGGGAAGAATTTATGTGCCTGTTGTGGCCCCTGCCCCGCAGGTGACCTTACCCTTAGATGAGGATTTGAGGACAATGAGGAAGAGCAGGAAGAAGAGGCGGGGCCCTCTCCCTTGGCAGGTCAGCAGGAGCCGACTGTTGCCAGTTTACCACTGGACCTCAGCCAGTCTGAGGAGGAACTAGAGCAACAGGTGGAAGCTGGTGACAGTGGGGGAGTACCTTGGGTAGAGGCCAGGGAACAGAGGAAAGCTCGGCATTTCAAGCAGCAGCAGCTGCGTGCTAGGAGTGCCGAGAAACGCCGGGTCATTGATTGGCCACACCCTTCAAGGCATAAAAAGGGGTGTGGCTGCACCAGAAACCTTGTGACGAACAATGTTCAAACTGCATCTGAGACCTGGTTTCTACTCTGGGGAATTCTTGTTTATTTGAGCTTCTCTGTCAGACTCCTGGCAGTCTGTTTGTGTTCTTAGCTCGTGGGTCTCGTGCCAGCTCCTAATTGCTTAATAGCCCAGCGTTTGTTTGCTGACTGTCTCTTAAAGAGCCTAGCTCCTATGAGTTAAACTGTACTACTTTTGTGCTGAGTTTTTGAACTTGGTTTCTGCCGGTTGCCTTGGGGGGACAGAACAGTGCCATTCAGTGCAGAATTTATAAAGTTGTGGCATATTTATCACAAAGAAAGCCATCTCCATTTGAAACAATTCTTGCATTATGTGTCTAATGTGTAGAATGATTTTTCACTTTTTATTCTATTTTTGTCCCCTGGACAATTGAGATATATATATCTACACCTGTGATAGATATACATATCTCCAAGCTCTTGATTGCTTCTCACCAAAATCATTGTGTTTGAATTCTTCTGGAGAAACTTCTTCATGTAAGTGTTGTTGTTAAAACATAATGCCCAGAACATGATTGGGCATTTGACCTGAGCAACATAGACTGGGTCTATTATTTCTTGTGTTTCAGATACCATGCTATTATTAAAGTAGCCTGAAATTTCCTTGGTTTTTTAGATACTGTTTGCCATTCAATTTAAAGGTTAATATGTGCTAGTCGTTCTCGACTCTAGGGGGCAGTGCTCATCTCTGTTTCCAAGCCGAAGAGCCAGCGCTGTCCAAAGACATCTCCGTGGTCATGTGGCCAGCATGACTCACCTAAATTGGCTAGATATTTTTCACATATATCGTTGCCAATATAGATCTTTCTGTGTACTTTGTTTTTTGTGTATCTAATTGTGGGGCATTGTTTTTACATATTTTGGATTTGCATCTACTGTTCTAGCTACTCAAGATGTTTTAATCTTGATATCATACTTTTATATAGGATTTCAACTTGTGTATGTTAAATTTTAGATGCTGCAGCCAAGAGTCGTGAACAAGAGCGAATAGAGATGCTTTGCCGCTACAAGGCAGAAAAAGAACTTCGCAAGTTGAAGGAGCAGAGACAGAAACCTATTTTTAAATGTGGAAAGTTCAAATCAGAAGTTCCTGGTTTTCATTCAAAACCATCACAGATTCCAGTTTTAAACAAATCAAAAGAGCAAGTGAGAATAACTTAATACTTAAACTTAGTTTCAATGCATCTTCCTTTAAAACAGCTAATTCGTATGTTGGGTTAACAAAGCATGAGTTGAACTTCTTAAATATTTCAGCTTCTTCCGTTTCTTGATTGTTTGTCCATATTTAGAACTGGAAACTAGATTAGAAGCATATTTCTGGGTTTATAGGTAGTCCATGTTTAATGACTAATTTGTTCAGTGACTGTTCAAAATTATGACAGCACTGCGCAAAGGGACTTGCAGCCCATGCTTGAAGTTATGGTGGTTGCGGGGCCTCTGTGTTCATACAATTCCAGTCTGGAAACATGGCAACCCATTTGCATTTACAATAAGTTGACAAGCATACCATGAACATGTGATCACCATTTGCAATCTTCCCTGCTGGCTTCTCTAGAAAGTCAATTGGGAAGCCAACAGGGAAGGTTGCAAGCTTCCACTGCCTGCCAGGAAGTATTTGCAGCACAAGGCATTTGCAATCAGCCCCCAGGAACCAGAAGGAGTCCTCTTGTATCTGGGGGCTGGATGTAAATGTCCCATGCTGTAAATACTTCATTGATTCAGAATGGACTTACTTCAGTCTGTATGATATCATGCTCTGTGTTGGAAGAAGGAAGAGGTCTTTGCAACCCCCATTTCATTTCTCCAGCCCAATGCACGAGACCCACTCTGTGCATGATGGTGACCTGCCTGTTCTTCAGCAGAGACCTCTTTTATTCCACTCAACAATCCACATGATCACTTAAAGACTGCAACTTAGAGAACTGGGATTGCATGATCGTTGAGTAAGCAGTCACATGGGCATCTTGCTTAATGACTGCTTCGCTCAACAACTGAGATTCCAGTCCCAGTTGTAATAAGTACAAGGCCAATTCTAGTTTAATGGATAATAATAGCTTCTATGGATCAGAAAGGGAAAGGAGATTTGTGCATAAAGTAGGAAGGAAAGGTTACATGAATATAAGATCTACTAGCTGATTACCTGGCATTGCCCGGGTATTCCTTTCCTTTCCTTCCGTTCCTTTCCTTCCATTCCTTTCCCTTCCTTTCTGTTCCTCCTTTCCTTTTCCATTGTCTTGCCTTCCTGCTTTCCTTTCCTTTGCTTCCCTTCCCTTCCTTCCTCCTTCTCTTTCTCCTTTGCTTTCCCCCTCCCTTCTTTTCCTTCTTTCCTTTCATGTCCCCTTCCCTTCCTCCTTTCCTTCCTGCTTTCCTTTCCCCTTCTTTTCCCCTTCCCTTCCTTCTTTCCTTTCCTTTTCCCTTCCCTTCCTTTCCCCTTCCCTTCCTTTCCCCTTCCCTTCCTTTCCCCTTCCCTTCCTCCAGCCGGCACTGGATAGCGGGTGAGCCTCCCAACACGACCCTGGCTGGCTTCCCAGGTGAGGCAGGGAGGCGGGCAGGGCCATGTGGGGAGGTTCACCCCCCTATCCAGTGCCAGCCTCACCAGGGCACGTGTGTCTTCAAGCAGCAGAGCCCCAAACTGGAGGCCCCCTTCGTCCTCTCCCTCCAGTGACATTGGCGTGCTGTAGGAGAGCGGCTGGCCAGGTGAGGCATGCAAGGCTGTGTGGGGATGGCTGTTCCAGCAGCAGAGTCCCGACCGGGCAGTCCCTGCCGCCTCCTCGCCCTGTGGCAGCATTGGTACTCCTGGAGCAAGTTTGAATCAGGAAGGCGAGAGAGTGACTGAGAGGAATCAGAGGGGCGGAGACTTCTCCCCCTGCAGCATAGTGAATCCTCCTCCCCAGGCAGCACCTGGAAGCATTGACTGGGGGTGATTTAAGGTCTGTCAGCACTGGGGCCCAGCCCAGCCGTGCAACTCTCACACACCCCAGCTCATCCGTGTTTGTCCAGCACCCACTGCCTCAGGCTTCTCTGGCCCAGCCACCTGCTCTCCACTGGTTCTTTATGCCTCCATCAGCCACCGCTGGCTGAAGCGGCCCTGGCCCAGCCACCTCCTCTCTGCTGCTGCCCCCAGTGTCTCTGTGGGCGTGAGCGTCACTGGCTTAGCTGTCGCTGCTCCAGCCACCACCTCTCCTCTGGGGTCTGACCCCACCGTCTCCTCTGGGGCCTCAGGCATCCCAGTCCCAGCTCTGCTGCTGGTTCTGCTGGCTCCGGTGCTGCCTCCACTGCCTTCACTGAGCGATCCCCTGCACATGTGCAGTGCTGACGCTGAGGGTACCCAGCACATGTGCAGTATGACGCTGAGAGTGCCCAGCGCATGCGCAGTACTCGCCAGTGAGTGTTGCTGGGGGTCAACAGTTTGCCAGCCTGTTTAGGGGGCATAAACCCCTCAATGGCATGTCTGACCCCCATAGTGCTTGTCTCAGGAGGGCAAGCTGTCTGTCTGGCAAGTTTGGGCGAGATTGGTGCAGGCGTGGAAGAGCCTATGTGGCACATACATATACACAAACAGGCACCTCTGTTTTATAGAGAGAGATTTACAATAGCCAGATCATGGGATGCCATAATGCTCATCAGAATATTCCCAGGAAAGACAAAGTCTTTAAATTGATTCCTTGTCAGATTGCCTTACTTAAATTCAAGAGGAACTATGAATAAGTTTCCAATTTTCAAGTGAAGGGATGATAAGATAAACACATGGTTGGCTCACAAACAAGCTTTTTTCCAATCGCTTCCAAATAGGTAGAATGTGTTTGTCAAAGCAATAGAGACTTGATATTCTGCTCTGGTTCCATGATCAGGCTAGGAAAAAGACAGTTTCTCCATGATTAACCAATTCAGTCTTTATTGAAGGGAACCTAGAAGGGAAAAGTCTACATATTCTGTGTTAGATGGCTTTCCTGGTTTAAATAATCCAAATTTCATTGAGTTGATGCACAAATGTTTTATTTTGTACAGTATTTCACAGCTATTTACATGATTTGGTGAAATGATTCTTACGGCTCATCCTATTTAATTTTACATTGCACGGTATTTTGTAACATTACATTATACTTTATGTTCTGTTACTTTAGATATAAACCATTGGGAAAGACTAATATAATTGAAATTGCATTTGACCATGAATTTGGTTCCATGATATTGAGCCAGTAATGCATATATATGCAAACTGTAGGGACTTTTATGCGAGAAATGCCAAGGTGCACATGTAGGCTACTCAAAATATTTGAAAGAAAGGATAAAATAAAACTAATCAGCAGTACATGAAAGGGAGCATTATTTATTATACAAAAGTGTGGAAAATTCTGTTGGAATGAAATAATTGAGCAGTTTATGCAAAGATAAGAGTTTTTCAGTTTCCTTTATATTTCCTTTATATATTTTATTTGATCATTTTTATAATTTGTTTTGGAGAACTCCCAAAAGCACATATTAAAATATCAATAGGCAATCAAGTGACGGTACAGTGGTCCCTCTACTTAGAAACTACTCGACATACAAATTTTTCAACTTACAAATGGAAAAAGTGGCCGCATGCTTACAAATTTTTCGACTTACAA
>JANHFR010543698.1:0-11018 GCA_032468015.1 Mimophis mahfalensis | reverse complement strand
GGTGGGAGGGGTGTCCCAGGTGCAGGGTGGGAGGGGTGTCCCAGGGGTGGGGAGGCATTCTCTGCTTCCCCCTCAACATGCCCCACCCCTTTGGGATCGCTGAAAAACGCCAGGAGCAGAAGGGGAGGGGCTGAAGTCAGTCTGTTCCTGGCGTTTCCAGGGCAAGTGAGGGCAGGTGATTGGTACCTGTCTCTCTCCCCTCCCCCTTCCCCCTACCTGGTTCTCACTGTATCAGCTGCACCAACCGCAACACCAGCCTCTTTGATGACATTTTCCAACGGAAAACAGTCAAAGGAGGAATTCTGCATTAATTGCTTTCAGATGCTTACATGGCTGTCATGAAAAAGCCTGCCTTGTCGTTGTGTTTTACATCTGTAATCCTTTGTCATGTTATTCCAAAAGTCTCTCCTTCAATAGCAGCCAGAATGCATGTCAAGTGGATTCCATGTCTGACAAAAAAAACCCTGTTCAGACCAGGAGAAATGTACGGGTTGCCCAAGCCACTTTGTATCTTAGCTGAGTGG
This sequence comes from Mimophis mahfalensis, assembly GCA_032468015.1. Lineage (NCBI taxonomy): Eukaryota > Metazoa > Chordata > Lepidosauria > Squamata > Mimophis > Mimophis mahfalensis. The sequence continues at coordinate 10,494 of JANHFR010543698.1, read as the reverse complement.
TGAACCTGGGTTGAGAAGGAAGGTAAAAGGTAAAGGTTCCCCTCGCACATGTGTGCTAGTCGTTCCCGACTCTAGGGGACGGTGCTCATCTCCGCTTCAAAGCCGAAGAGCCAGCGCTGTCCGAAGATGTCTCCGTGGTCATGTGGCCGGCATGACTAAACGCAGAAGGCACACGGAATCCCTTCCCACCAAAGGTGGTGCCTATTTTTCTACTTGCATTTTTACATGCTTTCGAACAGCTAGGTTGGCAGAAGCTGGGACAAGGAACGGGAGCTCACTCCGTTTCACAGCGGTCAGGATTCAAACAGCTGAACTGCCGACCTTTCTGATCAACAAGCTCAGCGTCTTAGCCACCGAGCCACTGTGCCCCTTAGTTATTTACTAAGCACATCTAAATTATACTAAAAGGTTGGCAGAAGCTGGGACAAGGAACGGGAGCTCACTCTCTTATGCAGCGCTCAGGATTCGAACCGCCGAACATTCTGATCAGCAAGCTGAGCGTCTTAGCCACTGAGCCACCACGTCCCCTTTCAAAGGTAGTCATCAGCTGGCAGACACATTCTTTTCCCCATCCTCCTGCAGAAAGATCCCAAGGCCATCCTGATGGGATCCACCCAGGCCAGCAAAACCTGACTGACAAAAGGGAAATCCAGTTGCTTCTGATGTCTTGATGCCTTTGCAAATGGCCCTGCCTTCTCCCTTCTAGAGTTCTCACTGTTTCTCACCTACAATGCATTTATTCTTCTTCCTTCCGATCAAGGTGATGGGGCGTCTTGCTTTCCACCATCACAGCAGCTTTGTCAAGCAGATCAGAAATCACAGCTTTAGAATTTGTGCAAGATGTTTTATAGGTGTCACTTTGGTCCCTCAAGGACAGCCAGAATGTTTAAAGATAAATCAGCCAAATGTTGGAAGTGTTTGCAAATACCTGGATCTTACTATAGTATGTGGTGGACGTGTGCAGAAGCAAAAAAAATACTGGTTAAAGATACATAACTGCTTAGAAAAAATGACAATGCAATATATTGAATGGAAACCTGAAAGATTCTTGTTGGGAATACTGGCTGATAAAATTTAACAAGGACGATGCATGTTTAATTTATTTATTATTTATTCATTTTATTATTAAAATTTTATATTCCGCCCTTCTCCCTAGGGACTCAGGATGGTGTACAGGGCATTAAAATACATAAAATACAAAAGTTAAAAACAAATTAAATAAAACATGCCCTACCCTCAGTCCAGGCCTGCCTGCGCAAAGAGCCACGTCTTAAGGTCCTTATGAAAGGTGCGGGCATCAGGGGCCATCCTCAACTCCACCGGGAGCTGGTTCCTCAAGGTGGGAGCCCCAACCGAGAATGCCTTCCCCCTAGGCGCCGCCCACTGACATTCTATTATCGGCGGCACTGGAAGGAGACCCTCCCGATGGGTGTGGACTGGGTGGTGGGAAGATGTCACTGGCAGCAGGTGTCCCTTCAGGTATTCTGGTCCCAAGCCATTCAGGCCTTTATAGGTCAAGACCAGCACCTTGAATCTCACGCGGAGGGCAACCGGAAGCCAATGCAGCTGGTGAAGTAGAGGTGTTACATGAGAGTATTGGGGAGCTCCCGTCACAACTTATTCATGTACTGACAACTGCAAGGATTGTATTTGCTCAAAATTGGAAAAGTGAGGTAATACCATCAGAAGAGAGTATCATAAGGAAAATCCTAGAATGGGCAAAGATGGATAGGTTAACATTAGCAATTAAAGAGAAAGATGGATCTGAACATTATAAGGTGTGGGAAACATTCTATTCTTGGTTGAAGGATAGAAATGAAAGAGAATAATAATAATGTTAGAGGTAGAAATATATGAAGAAATGTTAATTGTGTATTAGTAGTGATGAATTGTTCAAATTGAATTATGCATAACAATGGCATTAGAAATGATATCTATGTGTATAAAACAGAAGTGTGGTGAGGCGTGTGTGTGTGTGTGTGTGTGTGTTTGTGTTCTATACACTCCTACACAGAGCAACCAATCTCGCCCAAATCTGGCACATACATACCTTGGTGTTGCGAGAGCAGCACTGGGGTGGTCACAAAAGCCTTTGAGGGATCTTTCCCCCCCCCCACCAAAAAAGGGGGCCAATGTGGACATTTCACTGCCCCACGGACATTTCACTCCCAAGCTGTACTGCACATGTGCAGAGGGTTACCAGGCAAGCCATGCAAATCAGAGGCTCTCCAGCCAACAGAGGCAAGGCATGCAAATTGGGCAAAGAATGCTGGGAATTGTAGGCTGCAGCATTGTCATAAATACCCAGGCAAAGCTGGGTTATCGGCTAGTTTATGATATAATAGAAAGTTTAAAAGTTTTTGGGGGAGAAAGAAATCACAGGTATACAATTGTGTGGCAAGTTTAGTTCTGCATTCAGTGGGAATTGCTACCTCACTGCAGGATTTTATAACAGTGAACAAGAAATAAAAACAGGTTTTGGATTATGAAATTTAGCTAGAGCTTTAAGGTCTTAGGTTGTGTGGTTAAAAGAACCTCTTTAGAAGCAACCTGAATCCTGTATGCTCCTAAAAAAATATTGTCCGCTTTCTTGTCTTTCAGCTTATTCCAACATTATACACTGTACGAATATCTTTTCCACAGTCCCAGAGAAGAAATTGTGATTGGAGATGAGGTAAGTAATTCACGGGACTGGAAATGATTAAGTGGGATGTTTTAATGCATATTCTCTGGCATCTGTTTTCTATAGCTCAGAGGAACTTTATGTCAAAAATGCTTAAGGGTTAAAAGCATAGAATAGCAGATAAAAGAATAAAAAGGAATATAGTAATGCCTGTCTCCTTTGGGATTTGTAATTAAGAAGAAGAAATGGTGCTATTGTTGCTTTGGCTGCTGGCTCTAGTGTTAAGAATATATTTGCTGACAGTATTTGTGAAGGCAACACACACACCCTTCACGAAGTCTTGTTACTGTAGCTAAGGAGGAATGGGGCTAGGCAGTGCCCTTGGCCTTCACTGGGGGCACTCAGAGTCAAGGAAGTTGGGTGCTCAAAGCAGTGCCGGGACCGGTGGGGGGACGACACACACACTGATGGCCATGCCAAAAGGCCATTTGTCTCAAAGGGAGCTGATGAGACCTTCCTAGCTTTAAGGCTCCTTGGTGCTCTCTGAGCTTAGTTGGGTTGGGGTTTTTTTTGCAGACGTCTCATTACCCAACTAGATAACATCATCCGAGCTTGCCACGAGGAGAACTCAGCAGGCGTTTGGCACCCCATTGCTGAGCGTCTGCTTCTCGCCAACCATCTGCTCTTTACTGAATGTTTAATGTGGGATTTGATCTTTTATTTTGATCTTTGAAGATCAAATCTGTTGCACGCATTAGCCCAGTGGATTGTTTGCTTGGGCTGGGATTCTAGCCGTCATAAGGGTCTTATTTCTGTGTACCCAAAAATTGTGGTGCATTACGGCGATATGAACAGAAATGTTCTTAACTCAGCTGTGTGAAACTTGGCAAGCAGTGATCCACTGGTTTAATTTATTTATCTTTTTTTTTATGAGGTTGCAGTTTATGTATTCGGGGAGCTTGAAGAGTTCAGCAGAACCGAATGCAGCAACATATTAGACTCTGGAACAGTGATGGCAAAGCTTTTTTGGCTCCCGTGCCCAAAATGCATCTGTGCGCACTCCCGTGTGCCTCATCCCTATGCATGCGACCGCACACACATGCAACCACACACACACACTGTGCATGCTCATGCAGTCGTCTAAAATACTGACCTGGTTCGGTCTTTTAAATTCAGCTGATTGGCGGGCAAGCATTTTTCGGACTCTGGGAATCGCACAGGCTATCCCACCCGCCCCCCTGCACGTGTGCACACGATCCCCAGAGCTGGAAAAACGCTTGCCCCGCCAATCAGCTGAGTTTAAAACACCGAACCAGGTCAGTGTTTGAAATGATTGCGTGCACATGCTGGGAGGAGGGGGGATAGCACACGCATGGGGGGTCACGCATGGGGGAGTGTGCGGGGGGTCGTGAGAGCTCGTGTGCCAGGTGACGTGGCTCCACATGCCACTTTGGGCACGCGTGCCACAGGTTCGCCATCACTACTCTAGAGGCTTTCATTATTATCAGCCATGTTGGCAGGGAGAGGGCATCCTGATTTACTTTAGTGTCGGACGGTGATGTATCATTGTCTGCCTTTGATAGAACTGGGGGGACATTTCAAAATGCGATTTTGAGGGTGAGGTGGTCCCACAGTTCTTTGAGGAGTGTTTGGGCTGATTCTTGCTTTGAAACAAGTCTTGATAACTTTGCGCGGTTGGCAAATGTAGTTTTATCCCTCTGGGCTTCCATCAGCTGGGTGGAATAATCTGTGTTTTATGACCCAACTGACTGGATGCATGTTCGGTGACCGAGCGGTGAGACCCCTGCTTCAGCCCCCACTGGAGGAATTGATGGGCCTCGCTAAGCTTGCCAGAGTGTTAGACTCTCTGGACATGGTGTAGACTCTGATCTTGCCCTCCGTCTCTCTCTCTCTCTCTCACTCCCCCATCACACGCACACACATACACACACACACACACTCTATTAAATGAGCTCTGCCATCAAATTTATAGTCCTCCAATATCATCTGCGGGGCTTCAGTTTGCAAAACAGAAACTATTTACATTAACTTAATGCTCTCCCCGGTATTCACATACTTGGGCGATTTCCAAATTGTGCTTCGTTTCCTTTGGACCAAGCGACTCATTTGTGATGGGGGGGGGTGGGTTTTCTCCCCCCCTCTTCCTGGCAACCACCGAGGGGCCAGAATTGTTAAAGGAAACGCTCGTTTTAAAATTAAGACATTTGGTTTCATGTGAGAATTTTGCTGCTGGTATCACCACCAACACCAAATCCAAATGTTGCTTTCAGTCACTTTCCTTCCTCTCTGGCTTGTGCATAATTTTAATATTCAAATGTCTGTTACTGGAGTCGCTCTTTGCTGAATTAAATAATCTCATTTTTAGAGCCAATTTTAAAAGTTTGGAAGAATTCTATCTGCTTTATAAAACTGTTCTTTTTGGTTTTCTTCCCTCTTCCTTTTTAGAGAAACGTAATAATATTAGTAACATAAACCTACAAACAGAACTATAAACATTGGATTCTTTTCTCCAGTGTCTTACAAATGCTAATTCAGGCAATATGGTTTCGATTAACAGTGTTAAAAGTTCACCTACAGTTTAACATTTAAAGAAAAAAAATGAAATAAAAGAGAAACATGGTTGGGCTTTTGCTCCTGAGGCAAAACCTCTGAAGGAAACTTGACAGGATTGTTCAGAAGTCCTTTTCTTGAACCCTGTGTTGAAAAAAAGAAGAAGTATTCAGATGTTGACAAACAGTCAAGTTTCCCTTTTCTTGTTGTGTCATAATTATTTGAGCTCACTTTGATCACGACGCCATGATAAATGCCAAAAATTGAGAATGTAACCCAGAAAAAACCCCGGTTGTTTTTCTGCATCAGTTCTTATCCTCACTGTACTCCGTAAGCAGGAGGGAACTAGCCAACCCAGGTCATCAGTAGTTCACACAGAGATGCAAGAGGCAACCTTCCCCAAAGGCAGATGAATTTGCCGCCTCAGATATGACAGCTTTAAGCCCTAGTGACTGGCCAGGAAGGCAGGTCCAGTCAGTAAGGAAACAAAGAGTAAGGGATCCTGAGGCGGGAGGCCTGAGAGATTTGTGAATTCTTGGCCGGAAGAGGGACTGAAGCAGTCACGATGGAGGGCAGCTGAAGGAGACATCAAGAATCTGGTCAAGTCACTCTGGTCCCCAAGTCCAAAATAAAATCATTCAAATGCTGGTCTTCTTCCTCAAGATGAGAGACAATGTAATAACCAATATCTAGAATAGAATGGAGCTGGAAGGGACTGTGGAGTCCAGAAGGGACTGTGGAGTCTTCTAGTCCAGCCCCCTGCTCAAGCAGAAGAACCTATACCAGTGGTTCTCAACCTTCCTAATGCCACGACCTTTTAATATAGTTCCTCATGTTGTGGTGACCCCCAACCATAAAGTTATTTTCACATACACCTGTATTCGTATTGAAATATGTGTTTTCCGATGGTCTTAGGCAACCCCTGTGAAAAGGTCGTTCGACCTTAATTCCACATTGCTTCTCTCTTTGATCATTATTTCTTGTCCTGCCCCCTGGTCCTTTGGAAAATAATTTGACCCCCTCTTCTTTGTGGCAGCCCCTCAGATACTGAAATACTGCGATCATGTCACCCTTAATTCTTCTCTTCTTTAGACTAGCCAGACCCAAAATCTTTCTCCATATGGTTTAGCCTCTAGGCCTTTGATCATCTTAGTTGCTCTTCTCTGAACTTTTTCCAAAGTCTCAGCATCTTTTCTGAAGTACGGTCACCAAAATATTTCACAGTTACTTAATGGGGCCACTGAGTAACGGAATCAGTCTGGCATCCTCCGAAGAAACACTCTGGTTGGCCGCGTGGCCCAGTCTCTGAGATGAAACAAAATAAGACGAAGAATTAAAATAGGAAAAACTCCAAGAAGTGATTGCATCATAGCAGAGTGAAGAAAGCAAAATGCAGGCACTAATCTTGGCATGTCATGATATAAATTCTTATTTATTTTAAATGTTACATAGAAAAAAATCTCATTTTGAAGGGTGGGATATCTGTTTCACCTCAAATCTAATCAGTCATAGTAATACAGTCCTACCTTATTTCTTCCATTATCATTAGTAATTATTCTCACACTTCTAACTTTAAATTATTAACATCGTAAGTATCATTTCTATCATTACTACACCTGTTATTCTTTATCTTAACAGTCCTAATACAGTATACATGTATTTATACCATTAATATCATAAGCATCCCACTAGTCTATCTCAACTCCAATCAGAGGAAGGAGAAGTTGGACTTTTCTTAAGTGGTTTCAGGAGCCAGTTGACAGAGTAACAAGTTAATGAGAGGAGCCTGGAAGGAAAACTGCTTCTGGTATTATGGGGAAATGAAGCCGCTGACCCATTAAGAGCGTTTGTCCAAGAAAATCCAGTGTTGGTGATAAATATCATCACTGTCCAATTGCCTAATCCAGTGGTTCTCAACCTTCCTAATGCCGCGACCCTTTAATACAGTTCCTCATGTTGTGGTGACCCCCAACGATAAAATTATTTTTACATACACCTGTATTTGTACTGTAATATGTGTTTTCTGATGGTCTTAGGTGACCCCTGTGAAAGGGTCGTTTGACCCCCAAAGGGGTCCCGACCCACACGTTGAGAACCATTGGCCTAAGCAATGGTCCTATGAATAGGTAACCCTGGACAGATCACAGTGAAATCAGATTGACCATTTGCTCTGCAAGCAACAATAGAGACCCTCCATTCAGTCAAGCAAAAGGGAAGTGGTGGCTCAATGGCTAAGATGCTGAGCTTGTCGATCAGAATGTTCGGCGGTTCGAACCCCGAGCGCTGCGTAACGGAGTGAGCTCCCATTCCTTGTCCCAGCTTCTGCCAACCTAGCAGTTCAAAAGCATGTAAAAATGCAAGTAGAAAAATAGGGACCAACTTTGGTGGGAAGGGAACGGTGTTGCTTGCGCCTTTGGCATTTAGTCATGCCAACCACATGACCACGGAGACGTCTTCGGACAGCGCTGGCTCTTCGACTTTGAAAAGGAGATGAGCACTGTCCCCTAGAGTCGGGAACGACTAGCACGTATGTGCAAGGGGAACCTTTACCTTTATTCAGTCAAGCAATAGAAGTCCGAAGGCTGCCTTTGGCTCAGATCACAAACACCTTCTGGTAAAAATATACTGAAACAATAAAAAGGAAATCACTCGATCAACAAGTTCTAACCTTTTACAGAATTCACAAGGATAATGCAGAGGTGAAAAGTAGATTTAGCGGGTTAGATCTGTTCAATGGGATCCCTGGAGAATTGTGGCCTGCAACGTCATAACATCGTGTTGAATAAGAGGAAACAAAGAGAAGCATTGCCAGATGCGGAGGGGGTAAAAGTCGCCAAGGGAAAGCCAAGGTTCTCAAGTAAACACGGATCCCCCCAGAACCAGAAGGGAACAGGAGTCCTCCCTAAATAAGCCAAATGTTAGAGGTGATTGGATCGTTTGGTCATGTATCTGGGATAAAACAGGACATAAGTCTGCTCTAGTCAAATATAAAGTATTTATTAAAGAGAAATAAAACAATAAAGATATAAAACCTTAACTAGGCTAACTAAGCATACTCCATGTGTGCAAGTAAGGATATGTGTGTGTGTAAGGGACAAGAACAGCAGAAGAGAAGAGAGCAAAAGAGAGAAGCCCAGAGGGTTTTTAGTCTGTAGGAGGAGCTTCTGCTCTGGTCTTATGTTATTGGTGGAGACGGTCAGATGACCTTCAGTGTGACTCAGCAATCATGGCCAGCAATATTCTGACACCACACAAAGCAACGGAGGAGAACAATCAGATGGGAAAGACAAGAGAAAAATAAATGAAACCATCTACTATTTTCATAGGCTTCTGAGCACAACAAAATACAAAGAAAGCAAATATCTGAAGATTTAAGGGAAGGAAGGTATGAACATATGGAAGGTCCAAAGTGACAATACCTACAAATATTTGCTCACTGATCTAGAATCAGATGTTCCGGAACTTGAAGGTTCCTAGGAAACATTACTGAACACATCCCTACAAAAGTTGAGAAAGTAACAACTGTCCTAGTTAGAACATGGCTGTTGCTGGTGCATTTAAAGTGGTCAATGAAGTTGATAAGCCAGTACTTATAAACAGTGGCTAACAGACTGCAAGAGATCAATTTTTATTGATCGGCTTATAAGCATCGAAGGGCCCTGCTAAAAGGAGGCTCCAGCTGTGGCCGTTGCTCCTATCAGACCTGCTAAAAAGGTGGGATTCTGGCCAGTCTGTGGATGGAGAACTTACCAAATGTGCCAGCTGGATTCAGAGCAGCCTCACCCGTGATCCCGCTGGCAGAAAATGGAGGAGGCAAGAGTGCTCCCCAATGACAGACAGCTGGTTCTCTTTTTTTGATTGCACACAACCTTTGGTTGCAACAAACTGTGTATCCCTCTTAAAAGCAGGGGCTTTTAATGGGCCATTCATCTCCCTCTTGAAGAATCTGTGGGATGACCAGGAAGGAAGAGTTTACACAGAAAATGAAGAAACCAAAATTGTTCAAAACTGGGAAAGGAGTGGTCCAAGGTCATAAGACTGGTCCTTTATTTGTTTACTCTTTTTTCCTCCCAGAATATATTGAGAAATGCTGAGTTGGAAGACTCTTCTGGGCCTTCCCTTAGCTTCTGAGATCCTAAGATACTCCCTGTGGTGAAGACAGCTGGTTCTCTTGGGCTGGGAGTCCCACCTTGCCAACTTCATCCCCTTCTGATGCCCCCAGAGCTTAGGGTTCCTCTAACAAAGTTGCATTATGTATAAGACAATGCAAACATAAGCTAGGTGATATTGTGTCCGTGCAGACCACTTGTAATCCGCTGAATACTTACCTGCAAGAACATGCATTAAATTTGGAGGGAGCTTGCTAAATAGAGTATTGCTTGCTGCTTGTGGGTATTCATTTTATAATAGTTATTGAAGGTTTTCATCTATATCTATAAAAATATAGTGTTCAGTGTCAGTGTTGGTGGGTATGTCCTTAATAGACTCTTCTACCCCAACACCAATCTGCCCCAAACTTGCCAGGCACATACCTCGCACTCCGGAGACAAACACCGGGGGGGTTACAAATGCCTTTGTGCCTTTTTCACCCCAAAAAAGGGTGCCAAAGTAGACACCCCCACTGACATTTCACAATCAATCTCTACTGAGCATGTGCAGGTGGTTACCAGGCAGGCCATGCAAATCAGAGGCTCTCCAGCCAATAGAAGTAAGGCATGCAAATCGGGCAAAGAATGCTGGGATAAATTGTCATAAATACCCAGGCGAAACCGGGTTATCAGCTAGTATACTATAAGATAAGCATGAAATTTTATAAAGTGACATTAAAAAAGAGATGAAAGAAGTCGAAAAAACTCAAGAAAAGAAGAAAGATCTTTACAGCAGTTACCCACAAATTCATGATCTTTTCTCCCACTTTAAAGTTGCAACATGTCCCCATATTCAACCCTTTTAAATCAACAAATCCATAAATCAATTCATTTTTTTTCTATTCTCAGCAAAAGAAAAAAAAAGTCCATAGGGGATTTCCATGGTTTTGTGAAATTGGACTTCACCACCGTCAGTGACTTGCTTGATGGCCATACAGTGGAACTGACATCAGTGTGACCCAGCCATCTGATGTTTCACTTAACAATTGGATCACTTGATAATGAAGTTTATTTTATTTATTTTATTTTATTTCTATTTATATGCTGCCCTTCTCCGAAGACTCAGGGCGGCTTACAATATATTTATAGCAATTGCCTTCATCCTTTGTATAACCTGCTTATTAGGGCTTTTGGCCCCCCATAAGTGGTGTT
>JANHFR010532942.1:0-11069 GCA_032468015.1 Mimophis mahfalensis | reverse complement strand
GGCCAAGGTTGAGAAACACTGGAATAGACTGTTATTCAGAAAAAAATTTAAAAACGAAATTTGACCCAAAGCCTCTGTATTTCTTCTATTAGGAATCTTGCCAAAACAAATACATAAAAATGTCAGAATTTATTAAAAATTATGCTGATAGCTGCAAGGGCAATTTTGGCCCAATGTTGGAAAAGGGATACTTTGCTGACAGAATCGGACTGGAAACTGAAGTGAGAGAATATGCAGGGGTGGCAAAATTTACAATACTGTACTGTATATATCCAGAACAGAAGCTGGGCTGAATTTAAGCATGTTTGGCTTCTCTCCCGGCAACAGAACAGAGGGAAATTTATATACCGGTACTTAGAATATGTTTTTAAAGGAGAAATATTTGATGTAAAGGAAATAACCAGAAATTAATATTTATATATACTTTGATATAATCACAAGTTGGGTATAACAAGAAGGAATGTGGAACTTAATATTGCTTTTACTGATGTTTTTTAGTATTTTTAACTTATTTTTTCTTTTATAAGACCGTGCCTTTTTTAAAGATAAATATAGTAACGTTGACATCATACCACATCATCAGATCCATTACCACGGTTTAAAATCTTGTACTGATTACAGTCATTTTCAAGATGATATGATGATTTTAGTTTTATATATTCATTTAATTCTCTACTTATTAGTTTGTTATTTTCCAGTCACTGAAGCTCATCTCATTTTCTTCTTTTTTTCTTTTATGTTGTCTTTTATTTTATTCTTCAAAGGTTTTAAATGCATATGTGTGCACTTTTATAAGGACTTGGATGGGAGGCCACCAAGAAATTCTAGGGCTGTAGGAACTCCCTCCCCGCCCCCCATGTTTTTGCCCAGAAAGCTAAATAGGTCTGTCCATGAGGCCATCAAAAGCCACATTTACCGGAACTCCAGGATCAGGTTTCAAGACCAAATTGAACGGACAATGAACCCTCCACAAAAGTCCCTCATCCTATATTTCTCATGCCCCTTGCAGTTTCTTTTAGGGCACGATCCTGCCAATCATGGGTCAGAATAGGTGGGCCCAGGAAAGAACCCCTGAAGGCCTTTCTTGCCTGGCCCTGGGGTGGGGCTGAAGGGAGAGGGAGCCCCCAATCCGGGGGCTGAATGAAACCCCCAAGGCTGCCATAAAACTCTGCGGTAATTTTCTCAACCGTTTGCCATTGATGCAAAGGTCTTGCCAGCGTTCCTTCCCAAAGGGAACTGAGGGGAATATGCAAATGAAGAACCTGGTTGAGACGTGACTCGTGGCTCTCAAAAACCGCAGTTGTGGCCCACTGTGCAATTCACACACATCTGGACTGATCTTCGAAACAGCAGTGAGGGAGCAAAGTTTAAGTTTAACTTTATTTCAATTTATATACCGCCCTTCTCCCGAAGGACTCACAGCAGTGTACAGGGCAATTAAAAAACATACAATATAAAAATTAAAACAATATTAAACGGTCAAGCCCCACAAACAAGTTAAAATAAATTAAAACTATAAATAAATAAAATAAATTAACCCCATCAATCCAGGCCGGCCGATGTAAATAAAAACGTTTTTAACTCTCGGCGGAAAGTTTGGAGCAAAGAAAGCAGGGATATTCCCTAAACATGGCATTCCACACATGCGCATTAGAGAGTCCACTGATAATCACTAGGTAATGAGATAATGAGGCAGCTAGGCTGAGTATCTGCCTGGCAACAAAACCACGTCATGACAAAACCACACCCTACAGAGGGTATATATGCTTACTGCTGATCGCAAAGTCTCATGACGAACAAAGGTTCACTATTCTGCAGCCATAACAGCATTTCTCGGAGAGAACTTTGTGACACTCAAATGAACTAATTCTTGTATTGGATTTGCTGAATTTCTTATAAACTGCTTTTGGCTTTGCTGAACTCTTCACGGGAGCTGCTTTGACATTCCACTGTGAGTTTATTACCCAGCTTTTTAGAGATAACCTTCCTCCCAGCAGACTGTTTACATTCTGTTGCTAAGGAACTATCTGGAGTTAATAATACAGCTTGTAACTTTAACCCTTGCCTCTCATGTTTTTGCCATATATTTTCCTGAGTTTATATACGATCAGTGGGGGGCAGAACAATTTGTTCGTCACCTAAAACAGATCATCTTATAACAAGATGGATCAAAATCAGTTTTTACAGTTGCAAGCTGACAATCAAATTTTGCAACAGCAAGTAGCACAATTGACTAATCAACTTGCTGCACTACAAGTTCCTGCAGCTCCCCCTCCCCACCGGAAATGCCTGGTAGCCGAGCCAGACAAGTTTTCTGGACAGCCTGAGTTATTCCAGGCCTTCATGGGACAATGCCGATTATTTATGGCCATGTGGCCAGAGGATTTTCCTGACGATCGGGCTAGAGTGGGGTTTATTATTAGCTATCTTTCCGGCTCTGCCAGCTGATGGGCCACACCTCTCCTAGTCCAGAACAGGCCCCTGTTAGCAGACTACCAGGGCTTCTGACAACATCTGTGCAACATGTATGAAGACCCCCTCCAAGTCCAGACAGCAGCCCGGTGCCTGAAAGAGCTTAGGCAGGGAAAGTGTTCTCTGCAGGATTACGTTGCCAAATTTTGGCTTTTGTGCCAAGACTCGGCTTGGAATGAGGCAGGTTTGATGGATGCCTTTCAGGATGGGCTTTCTGATGAACTTCAGAATGAACTGGTTCGAGTGGAAGCCCCTTTGACCCTTGATGCACTGATCTTCTAATGCCTGCGTACTGATGCACGCTTCCAATGAAGAAAGGCCCGTCGCGCTGCTCAGGAACCACCATCAGTACCAGTACCACCTCGACCGGTGCCAGCAATGCCTCGGGTTGCTCCATGTTTCGTGGCGACTGCTGGGGAGCCGATAGAGCTGGGAGCAGTGACACCTCGCTTGATGACCCAGGAGCGAGCACAGCAACGCCAGGAGGGGTTGTGTTTGTATTGCGGGGAACCTGGACATTTCGCTGTCTCCTGCCCCAAGAAGCGGAGTGGGGTGCCCAAACCTGGCCCTGGCCCTCGACGTGACCAGCCAGGAAACGAGATGGGCCCGGCCTAAGGGAAACTTTGGGCCGGGCATGTACTGCACCCCTGCCAGGAACTGCGGACATCGATTTGGAGCCACCCCGACATTTGATTTTGGAAACTCGGATTTTCTTGCCTAATCAACTGGAGGGAATTCCAGCGCACCCCTTGGTGGACTCGGGTGCTATGACCAACTTTATGGACTGTGCCTTTGCAACACATTTTAAGGTTCCCTTAGACCCAGTGGACCTACCAATACAGGTGGAAACCATCAATGGGTGGGAACTCATTTCAGGTCCCATTGCGTCTGCTTCCCAGCCTTTGCGCATGACCATTGGAACACACGAGGCGATCCGTTTTTACATCACTGCAGAACTTCATTTCCCTTTGGTTCTGGGAATGGCCTGGCTTTGGACTCATGATCCACAAGTGGCATGGTCCCAGAACGCTATTTCCTTTCCTAGTTTGCAGTGCATCGACCACATCCACCACACCTGCGCTGCTCAGGAAGTCTGCACCCCTGCCGCCACCTTGCCTTCTGACTTGGCAGATTTTGCGGATGTCTTCAGTGAAAAGGAGGCGGATCGCCTGTCCCCACATCGACCCTATGATTGTGCTGTGGATCTTCTGCCTAATGCACCACTGCCGGTAGGTCATTTGTACCCCATGTCTGAGCCCGAGTTAGTCGCCTTACGGGATTTCCTGGATAAGAACTTGGCTCGAGGTTTCATTCGGCCATCATCTTCTCCGCTCTTGGCCCCGGTCCTCTTCATTAAGAAGAAAACGGGGGACTTGCGTTTGTGTTGCGATTACCGCCAGTTAAATGCTATAACGGTGCGGAACCACTACCCCTTGCCACTCATTCCGGAGTTGATGGAGAGGTTGAGGGAGGCCACCATTTTCACCAAACTGGATCTCCGAGGGGCCTATAATTTGGTACGGATGCGTGAGGTAGATGAATGGAAAACGGCATTTGGCACCCGATATCGCCATTTCAAGTACACTGTCATACCGTTCGGGTTAACTAACACTCCCGCAGTTTTTCAAGACTTGCCATTCGGGTTAACTAATGCTCCCGCGGTTTTTCAAAACTTGATGAATGACATTTTTCGGGACATGTTAGATCGGTTCATCGTGATCTACCTGGACGACATCCTGATTTACTCCTGGTCCAGGGATGCTCACCTTTGGCACGTCTGCCTTGTTTTACAGCGTCTTCGGGAGCATCAACTTTATGCAAAGCTGGAGAAGTGTTTCTTCTTTCAAACATCCATAGAGTTCCTTGGTCACATTGTTTCCCCCGACGGCATTGCCATGGACCCGCGCAAGGTGGAGGCCTTGACTAATTGGGAACCCCCTCATCACGTGAAGGACGTTCAGCGTTTTCTGGAGTTTGCCAACTACCGCACATTTATTCCAGGCTATGCCTCACTGACTGTTCCGCTTACCCAACTTCTGCGGAAGAAGGTCCCATTTCGGTGGGGCCCCCCGCAACAACAGGCATTTGAGGCTCTTAAGAAGGCCTTTGTCACTGAACCCATTCTACGACACCCGGACCCAAATCAGCCACTCTTGGTGGAGACTGATGCGTCCAATGTGGCAATTGGGGCGGTATTATTGCAGGCTCCAGAGGATGGCGGTGTTCTACTTCCCTGCGCTTATCTCTCACAGAAACTCAATCCGTCTGAGTGCAACTATACCATCTGGGAGAAAGAGTTGCTGGCTATCAAGGCTGCATTCGAGGCCTGGCAGCATCATCTGGAGGGAGCCCAGCATCAGGTGGAAGTCCAGACTGATCACCAGAACCTGGAACACCTGAAAATGGCCAGAAAGTTGAACCAATGGCAGATCCGGTGGTCTCTATTTTTTGCTCTGTTCAGCTTCTGTGTCACTTACATTCCTAGTGGTCACAACTGGAGGGCGGATGCCCTGTCCCATAAACCGGAGTTCCTTCACACCAAAGACCCGACACCACGAATGGTGTTAGCTGTGGAATCCTTGGCTACGGTCCATGAGCTCATCGACTAATGGACTCGGGTGCGGGAAGCACAGAACCAAGATAACTGGTCTCAACAACGGATAACTGAGGTCAGTCCTGCCTCTCCTTGGACAATGGAGGAGGGCTTACTGAAGCACCAAGGACGTCTGTATGTACCCACAAGACCACTTTGAACCCTTGTTATGGAACAATGCCATGACAACCCTGTGGCAGAGCATTTTGGATTCTATAAAACTCTCAACTTGGTCACGCGGACCTTTTGGTGGCCATGAGTGCGACACGATGTTCACGCCTACGTAACTTCCTGTGTGCCATGCCGTCAGGTGAAAACTGCCACCGGTGCACCTCCCGGCCTCCTCCAACCATTGCCGACACCTGAAAGGCCCTGGGGAGCCATATCCATGAACTTCTTGACGGACGTGCCATCGTCATCAGGGTTTACCACTGTCCTGGTTTTAGTCAACATGCTGACACACATGGTGCACTTCATCCCATGTTGCGGAATGCAATCAGCCCGGATGTCCACTCGCCTCTACCTACAGAACATCTTCTGCCTTCATGGGTTACCGGACAGGGTGGTGTCAGACCATTGCGCACAGTTCACAGCACAATTTTGGAAGAGTCTGATGGCTGTCCTTGAGGTTCAAGTGTGCCTGTCGTCCGCACATCATCCGGAAACCGATGGGGGTACGGAGAAGGTCATTGGCATTTTAGAGCAATACCTGCATTGCTTTGTTAACCAGAAGCAAGATAACTGGGTTGATTACCTCTCCTTAGCAGAGCTTGCATTCAATAACTCCCAACATACCTCCACTCAGATTACACCGTTCTACGCGAATCTGGGGTACCATCCACGTTTTTTTCCGTTAGATCCTGCCGATTCTCCAGTCCCCGAGACACAGGACTTTCTGACTGAATTACGGGCAGTTCAGCAACTGGTTCAGCGACAGCTGATATGTGCTAAGGAAGACTATAAACGAGTCACTGATCGCTACCGATGGGCGACACCACCGCCGGAGTTCAGGGATCAGGTGTGGTTGTCTACAAAACATCTCCTGTCTGATCGCCCAGTCAAGAAGTTGGATCATCGCTTCATTGGTCCTTTTCCGGTTTAGGCGGTCATCAGTCCAGTCACTTACCATTTGACCCTGCCATGCTCCATGAGAATTCACCCAGTTTTCCATCGCTACCTCCTGGTTCCTGAAGCTCCTTCGTGTTCCCTCTGATGTCAGGCAGCTCCTGGTCCTCTTTCCACAGCTGACGATGATGATGCCGCTGAATATGAGGTAGCCAGTCTTCGGGACTCTTGGTGCTTGAAGGGGCATTTCCAATACCTGGTCAAGTGGAAGGGATATGGACCTGAAGACTTTACTTGGGTGGATGCTTCTGACATTCACACCCCTGATCTCGTGCATTCATTCCATTCGCAGTTTCCTTCCCAACCGCATCCTGACCGTCAGCCCTGGGGGAAGGGCCCTGCAGTGGAGGATAGTGTTGTGGCTCCATCACCCAAGTTTGCCCACCGTGAGGATGAAGACTCAGAGGAGGAAAGAGAGGAGCTGCCAAGTCTTTCCCCCCTGTTACTGTCTCAGTCAGATCCTTCCTCCCTTTCAATATCTCAGCCAGATTCCTCTTTCCACTCGATGACTCAGCTTCCATCTGACGAACCTCAACCAGGTCACTCCTCCCTCTCAATGCATCAGCCCCCACCTGACAAACCACAGGAAAGGGCTGAAAGTGACCCGGAAGCAGCAGGTGACTCATCTTGGCTTGACCCAATATGTCGTAGAGAAGCTAGGCGTAGACAACAGCACAGGCAATTTAGATTTCGGCGGGAGTAGACATGGCACAAACCACACCCTACAGAGGGTATATATGCTTACTGCTGATCGCAAAGTCTCGTGACGAACAAAGGTTCAATATTCTGCAGCCATGTCAGCGTTCCTCGGAGAGAACTTTGTGGCACTCAAATGAACTAATTCTTGTACTGGATTTGCCGTGTTTTTTATGAACTGCTTTGGGCCTTGCTGAACTATTTATGGGAGTTGCTGAGACATTCCAATTGTGAGTTATTACTCGGCCTTTTAGAGATAACCTTTCTACCAGCAGACTGTTTACATTCCATTGCTAAGGAACTATCTGGAGTTAACAATACAGTTTGTAACTTTAACCCTTGCCTGTCATGTTTTTGCCGTATATTTTCCTGAGTTTCTATACGATCAGTGGGGGGACAGAACAACTTGCCAGTCATCAAGACTGCTTCAGATGAACCGCTTGAGGTGTTCGGACAAGGAGCTGTCTTCATTCCAGAATGGAGTTTTATACCCAATGTTTTGTACATTCCTGCCCTTACGTGTAATTTGGTTAGTCAGCACAAGTTAAGTAAGGAATGTCATTTTCAAGTTCATCATTTTCAAGAGGAGACCTACCTCATTAAAGATAGTAGGACTGTTGGAGGCACCAGGTTACTCCAGATAGTAATCCGGAGGTTCCTCCTGAAAATGTAAATGTTGAAAGTGTTTTAACCAGTAAACCTGCCGGGACTTGCCCCCAGCTTTGTCCCGCCACTCGCCTCCGGCTCCCTCCAGACTGCCTGCCTCCAGCTCTGGCACTGCAGACGCTTGTCCAGCTGCCCCGGCCACCCATGCCTTCCCGCACATCAGCTGGCAGGCGGGAGTGTGGCAGGGATGCCCTGGCAGCCCATGCATTCCCACAGCCCAGCTGATGGGCAGGAATGTGGCGGGGAATCTCTTTTCCACCTGCGCGTCCCAGCCAGCAGGTGGGAGCATGGCAGGGAGTCCCCTGTCGCCCATGTGCTTCTGCAGCCCAGCTGAGGGGCAGAAATGTGATGGCACATTTCCCAGCCTCTTGGTGATGCTTTTGCCATTGCCTTCTGGGGGAGGGCCACCCCACTGCATCCATGTTCCTGCGGCCTGGCAATCTTACACAGGTTGCTGGCCCCATCATCACTGGTGGGAAGGAGGCTGTATTCCCATCGCCACCTCCACGATGCATGCAGAACTTTGGAGAAGCTTCCTGACGGCTCAGGATTGGCAGGGAACATTCAGGAGCTACAGGAGTGGGACAAAGCTGGCCAATTGGAATCATGGCTAGTGGGAGCAGGTTTTGGTGATTGGGGGATTGGGGAATTAGTGGGTTGAGTGTCCTTTTTAAAGCCAGAGAGCTGTAAGTTATGTTTTGCTGATGTTTTGAAACTTTCTTTTGTTGGATGTCTCTTCCTGGCTACTTGCTTTCTTCTGGAAATAAAGATTATTGCTGAAGGTGACATCTCGGAATACTTCTTTTCTGAGAAGCAGCTGGCTGGTTGATAAGATCCTGACAGGAAAACAGCAGCCTTCTAACAGTGAGTCTCTGGGAGAGGGGGCTGATGAACATGGGAAGGAAATCGTGGGAGGTGTAGCTGGTTCTGAAGAGTGTGGAGATGGAGGACAAGCGGCTTTACCTGCTGACCAGGCTGTGAGGCCAAAGGAACATAGGACTGGGAACACAGACCCGGGTATGGTCGAAGAAGAAGGGGCTGCTGGGGTCTCCAAAACTAGTTGGAAATGGCCTTCCCATAGCCAGCAGGAGTTGGCCAGTCTGGCTCAGTTTTCTTCCTGGTCCAGCAGCGACATGAGTGCTGCATCCTGGAGGGAGAGGAGGTGGATGGAAGATGATGGTGGAAGCAGCTATACCACCGACCTGGGGGAAGACATTCTGGATATACTGAGGGCCAATTATGGGGAGCCACATTCTGCGAGGTTGGGATTGCAGGGTCCTGTGTATCCCTACTGACCAGTGGACCCTGCCCCTGGTCCATCATGGGGGTTAGACAGGTCGGGTGTGCAAAGACGACCCTCAGCCACTGCAGCAAGCAGTGGACCCCTACCACCAACACCGGCTAGTCCATGGTCCTTGGGTCAACGTCCTGGTCCAGCAACTGGCACTCTCAACTGTACAACCACCCTGGCCTCACCAGCCAGAGGGTGGCCAGACTAGCAGTGGGGGCGCCCCCTATCCAGGCTTCTTTTGATGCCAACCCTGATAGGGCTGCCATATTCTTGAGCCAGGTGTTAAACCATCTTGATTTTCATGGACATGCCTACCCCTCCCAATGGGCCATGGTGGCAGCTGTGTCTGCAGTGTTGGAAGGGGAGGTGGCTGACTGGGTGGCCCCACTCCATGTCGAAAGGGCCAGAGAGCTTACCTCCATTGGGCTGTTTTTGGACGCTTTGCGAGACCACTTTGAAGACCCAGCGAGAGCGCAGCAGGCGGAAGTGGACAACTTGGCACTCAAACAGAAGGGCTGACGACCAGCAAGGGAGTTTGTGAAAGAGTTTAGAACACTGGCCACCTGCCTACACAGGTGGCCAGAGCGGTTGTTAGCACACCATTTCAGGGCCGGGCTGGACAGAGAGATACGACAAGCTTGCCTAGTGAGGGGTTTACCACCATGTCTGCAAGATTGGTACAGGGCGACTGTGGAGCTGGATGCCAGCTTAAAAGAATTTCATCCCCGGGGCGGTCCTGTCACTGGAATGGCTGCCTCTAGGCTGAGGTCCCCCGTAGTGACTCCAGCCACACCCCCTAGGCAGTCAGCACCAGGACAACCTACAACTGTCTGGGGCCCCATCCAGTGTTTCCACTGTGATCAGCTGGGGCACAGAGCAGCTGTATGCTCAAACGAGGGCCCGGTACAGAAAACCCCTCCTTGGAGCGCGGCCCCTTCCACAATGCTGAAGAAATCAGACCAGGGTAGACCATCCGTGGGGAAATTCCAAAGGCTCTCCCAGGCCACAATGCTGGAGAGGACGCCTGTGGCATCAGCAACCAGTGAAGAGGCCATGCTGGAGGAGGTTGTCAGCGTTGGCATGTATGACGATTCGGATAGTGCCAATGACCCCATGGTGAGTGAACCAGTGTCTCCTTTCCTCATCCTGGTAACGTTACGGTGGGGTTCTAACGAGAGAGAGTTCCCTTACAAGGCTCTCATTGACACAGGGTGCACTCGGTGCATACTCAGTCAACAGGTGGTAAGGGACATGGGGCTTTGCACCTTCAGGATGAATACCCCCATCCAGTTTGGACAAATGGATGGGTCGGTGTTAGGCAGCAGTCTTTCAGTTCAGTTAACTGAACCTCTGGTTATGAAGATGGGGGCCCATTGGGAGACTAGACAGTTCGTGATAGGGCCTGAAATGAATGGTCCAGTCATATTAGGCCTAGCGTGGTTGGATAAATGGGAGCCAAGCATTGTTTGGCAAGGGGGATATAGAACTGTGCGGTTGCCCTACAGGCCCACACCCTTAGTGAGGCAGGAAAGCATCCTAGACGACGGTCAGGCAGCGAGTCCATCGGTGAACAGGGCTGAAGAGCAGGCACTCCTAGATATTCCAGAGGAGTATCGGGATTACGCAGGCATGTACAGTGAGGAAGGGAGCGACCTATTGCCACCGCACAGATCAACTGATCGTGCGATAGATCTGGTGCCAGGAGCCAAGTTGCTGAAGCCCCATATGTATTCCATGACCCCCAAGGAACTGGAAGAAATGAGGGCATACCTGTAAAAGAATCTGGCCAGGGGTTTCATAAAGCCTGGGAAATCAAAGATGGCAGCTCTGGTGTTGTTTTGTGAGAAAAAGGATGGTGGTCTGCGTTTATGTGTGGACTTCCATGGCCTCAATGTGGTTTGCGAGGAGTAGTTGTATCCGCTGCCCCTCATGAAAGACCTTTTAGCGACACTGTCGCAGGGCCGAATTTTTACAAAGCTTGACCTCCACGAGGCCTATTATAGGGTTAGGGTATGAAAAGGGGATGAGTGGAAGACCACGTTCAATTGCCCCTTGGGCAGCTACCAATTTAGGATTATGCCCTTTGGGTTAAAAGGCGCCGCAGCCATCTTTATGCAATTCATAAACAGTGTGCTGCAGGAATACCTATATTGGGGCATACTGGTATATTTAGACGACATTCTTTTTTTTTTAATTGAAAAAGTTTTAAGATTACATTTTCAACTT
>JANHFR010531612.1:0-11073 GCA_032468015.1 Mimophis mahfalensis | reverse complement strand
CTGCCACTGCCTTCTACATATGAGCCAGAAGATGGTAAACAAGATTTTACCGAAACGTCACTACAACTTTAAAAGCACAACCATGAAGACGTGGGAAAATACGTGAACAAAACATAATGCCATACACATTAATACCCGCGAAAACATAAGAAAAGACACATAGTCCCTGCTTTGCTTGCAAGGTGGTTATAGTGTTGAGTTTGAACATGAACTCTAAATCTATTTTTTAAAAAGAGTAGAATAATCAGTATTACTATAGGATGTAAACAAATTCAGGTGGAAGAATGGCAGTTATATAACTTCCATCCAGTTGTGATGATGATAGAGTTCTTCAGAGCTGGAGCCACAATTCAGCAGGGGGTATTCAATATAGCTCTGATTGTTGATCAGGGTGGTCTATGGGCAGGGTTACCCCACTGCTGGTTTTGGGAATCTTCAGACCTACAGCCTTAGGTTTGATCAGGATGATCTACTAGCAGTGTGATACAGTGTTTGCCATGGAGATTTATAGAGCTACAGCCATAATTCAGCAGATCTTGAATATAGCTCTGTAGGTTGATCCATGGATATCTACTGACAGGGTGAGCCCCTGCCAGTTATGGGGGTCTTCAGACCTACAGCCATAATTCAACATAAATTGTTCAACATAGCTGTGAAGGTTGATAAGAGTGATGCTAATGTTGTTAAGGTATTATAATTCTGCGTGTTTAGTGTGTCTGTGTGTTTTGCTTGTGTGTGTGCATTATTGTTTATCGTCACTGACTGCAATACAGTCACGCAATACATTTGCCACCTCAGTCAAAGACTGTGAGATTGCAACTAAGTAGACAGCCCCAAAAAGATTCCTGGACTGAGTACCAGCCATCTCATAATATGCGTGCAACATAATGCAACACAAGTCACTGAAAATCTAAAGGGTGTCAATGTGTCAATTGTCTAGGGACCATGAAACCCATTAGAGCAATCCCAGCAGAAAAAGACTGGCTGAAAAGTAACAAGTATCATCAGAGAGACAGAAAAATACCATGCATTATTTGATGTGAGACTTTCAATTGGTAGAAGCATATTTGGTGTAAATTTAATTTCAGGTGCAACCATGACCTTGGTTTAGAGGACTGAGATTAACTGATACTTGTACATATGGATCTGCCAAAGCAGCTGCTCAGTAATGACCATATATCCACAGCCAAGTTTTAATGATTCTGGCCCACTGAAAGTTTTGGGGAAAATAGCAACAATTCCACAAATTGCCCTTGCATTACAAATGGAATCAGCCTCTCTTCTTTATGGGACACTGTTTATCAACCATGACAATTTTAAGATGTATGGACTTCAATTCTCAGAATTACTCAACCAGTCTTGCAATAAAGTTTTCAAAGTTTTAGCAATAGCAATAGACTTATACACAGCTTCACAGTGCTTTACAAGTGATTGGTTTACAGAATCAGCCTCTTTCCCCCAAAAATCTGGGTCCTCATTCTACTGACCTTGGAAGGATGGAAGGCTGAGTCAACCTTGAGCCGATCAGAGTCAAACTCATGGCAGTAGTCAGACCTCCAATGCTGTATTCGAACCATTGTTCCACCAAGGCACTTGAGTTAGTCTATTTAGCAACAAGAAAACTGTGGCTGGTCCTTTTACTGGTATGTTTTTCAAACTCCCAATTTCTTCTCACATCCAAGTATTTATCAGATCTGGCCCTACAGTAGCTACCTTTGTTCTAGATCAGCCCAGATCACTAAGATCCATGTGGTTAGCTGGGCAACAGTTTAGAAGTTAGCTTGTCAAAGCCTTCTTTGAAGACTAGAGAACAACCCTGCACGAAACTGTTTTTGTGGTGAAACTGGTCTATCAAGGCAACCTGGTCTACCCAAATATCGGAAGGAGCATACTGCTTCCATTTTCACTTTCCAGCCCCAATCCAGGAGCTTTTGCAGGCAGTCACTTCCATGACAAACTATTTTTTGTGTTGAATTTATATCTTACCAACAAAGAATTTATTTCTTTGTCGGTAAAATATAAATTCAACACCTCTGCAAGAAGTACTATAGATGTTCAGTAGTTAAAATAATCAATGGAGAGTTGAGGTGCCAATGAGTCTCAATCAGAGTCTCGGTGTTGCAGCGGAATAAAGTACTGTTATGTAGCACTTAGCTGCCAGCTGCCTGCAATTAGGGTGAGTTCAAATCTCACCAGGCTCAAGGTTGACTCGGCCTTCCATCCTTCCAAGGGAGGTAAACTAAGGACCCAGATTGTTGGGGGCAATAAGCTGACTTTGTAAAATACTGCTTAGGGGGGCCAAATGCCCTAATAAGTAGGTATATACAAGGAATGAAGGCTAATGATTCAAGAGGTTGTAAGCCGCACTGAGTCTCCAGAGAAGGATAGCATATAAATTGTTATTTTTTTTTAAAAAAAAGACATCAGTTGCAAATAACATCTGTTCATGTCCTGCCCTACACTATGGCTGAGTAAACAGCCATTCTTTTGAGTTTTAACCATTTAGTCATGTCCGATTCTTGACAACTTTATAGGCAAGTGCTACCCTGTCAAGCACAGCTTCTTTCAATTGGTTGATATTCAACTTTGTATCAGATTTGATGCCTTTAAGCCAGTGTGTTCCTTGCTTTCCCCTTCTTCTTGTTCCATTAACCATTCCTAGCATCATTGCCTCCTCCAAGGAATTTGAATGCAAGACATGACCAAAGTAAATGAGACTTACAGTGGAACCTCGGGTTGCGAGTGCAATCTGTTTCGGGACTGCATTTGCGACCTGAATTGGTTGCACCTTGAAGCTGTTTTCCATGCCATTTTCTGTTTGGAAACTTTTGAATCATTAACCAATCCAAAACTTGGCTGGATTTTCAGGTTGGAACCCGAACTGGTTGTGAACTGAAGCATTCACAACCTGGGGTTGCATTGTAGTCCTATGATTTTAGCTTCTAGTGGTGTGTCTGGTTTTATACAGTTTAACTCGTCTCTGGCTGTCCATGGTATACACAATAATTTACGCCAGCACCACAGTTCAAAGGCGTCAATTCTTCTTCAATCAGCCATTCTTAGTGGAAGCGTACAGAATCATAAAATTGTAGGCTCAGAGATCCCTTAGAGGTCTTCTAATCCAACTCCCTCCTTAAGGCAGGAAGTTTATACCATCCCAGTCAAATGTCTGTCCAACCTGTTTTTAAAAACCTCCGGTGATGGAGTACCCACAACCCCAGGAAGCAAGTTGATTAATTGCTGTCACTGTCAGACAATTTCTCCTCACTTCTAGATTGGTTCTCTCTCTGACAAGCTTCCATCCATTACTTCGTGTCCTGCCCTCAGAAGTGAGAGTCCCCGGTTCCCCTCTCAGTTCTTAAAATGGAATATGTTCAGGTGAAACAAACACCTGAAGCAAAGGATAAACGATGCAGAAAGGCAAGCCAATCTAGGAAAGGCTCTAGCCTTCCTGTCACCAGGATACAACAGATATATTGTCACTACTACCTTACACAGCTAGAAACACCCTGTCATCAGAAAACTTTCTCTCTTGCCCAATCCCATGCTCTCCGCTTGGCAGGACTGGATGGATTGCAGAGAGGCAAAAGCAATAGAACATGTTATTCATCATTGTTCCTTTATGGAGACATCTGAAGCAGATTCATACTGTGTCTGATTAGTAGATATCCTGGTTACCTGGATTTGGCCTGGACCTCACTTGATTAGGCTGCTTTACAGTTTTATTTTAATTCTGTCTTAAATTTTATTTTGGTTATTGTCTATACTGATCTATAGCTTCAAAAAATTGAACTGAATTGAAAAGAGATTCAGTCTTGCATTAATCACATTCATTACAATACCTTTAGCACAATGTTTCTCAACCTTGCCAGTTTGAAGATGCGTGGACTTCAATTCCCAGAATTCCCCAGCCACTAATGCTGGCTGGGGAATTCTGCGAGTTGAAGTCCACACATCTTCAGACTGCCAAGGTTGAGAAGCACTGCTTTAGCATGACATCTGTACAACTTACTCATACTGACTTACTTCTTACCCCACCTATACCTCTTACATGGAGCCAGAGTGCTCCATGATTTATTTCATTTTATTCATATTTATGTATTTATTTAAGAATAGCTGATTACCCAGCTTTGCCTGGGTATGGTTGTCCTGCAGCCAGCTGCTTCCCTAAAGTTTCAAAAGGCCTCACCTCATCCCAGCCTAGGCCTCCATAATGTCTGCTGCTTCCTCCTCCTTCCCTGCTTGGCCCTGACCTCATCCCAGGCAGCCTCCATTTTAAAAGGCCTCCCTATAGTCTGCTGCTTCCTCCTCCTTCCCTGTTCAGCCCTCACCTCGTTCCGGGCAGCATCCATTTCAAAAGTCCTCCACATTAGTGGCCTGTACTGCACAGGAGCCAGTCTGACACTACTCTCTGGTGCCCCTCGCTTGTCCAGCCTTCATTCCGACATGCCTGCTATGGTGGAGAAACACCCCCCCTTTCTGACATTCCAGGACTCTGCCCGACAGCTCAGGGCAGCCAGCGGACTGCCGGGTTGTTTCTGTAGGCCCGCGGCTTTCGGTGGCAAACCCCAGGGTCGGGAGCTCCTCCGCTGGTTGCCCCGCACTACCCAGGCCTCCCGGGGTGCCCAGCTGATTGTCGGGTTGCCTCTGGCACCCCGGGGCTTCCTCCAAAACTACCCGAAATCAGGAACTGCTCCGCCGCCCTCGCCGCCTCTTTGCTACATGCCTGGCGGCAAGGGCGGCAGAGCAGTTCCTGATTGCTGGTGGTGCTGGAGGAAACCCCAGGGTGCCAGAGGCAACCCGTCAATCAGCTGGGCACCCCGGGAGGCCTGGGTAGCGTGGGGTGGCCGGCAGAGGAGCTCCTGACTCCAGGGCATGCCACTGAAATCCGTGGGGCTGCAGAAACAACCCAGCAGCCCGCTTGCTGCCCTGAGCTGTCAGGCGGAGTCCTGGAAGGTCGGAAAGGGCGTGGGGGGGGGAGGTTTCTCCACCAGAACAGGCATGTCAGAGAGAAGGCTGGACAAAAGCCAGGAGTGCACGCTGGTCACCTTACCCTTGTGGCATCCTTAAGAAAAGAGCTTAAGCCAGGTGTGAGGGAAGTCCTGGGGGTCAGCACTTCAGCTGTAATTTTAGGGGGCAAAGACATCCCCCCTGACAGCATTCCACAGTGTTTTTCTCCAGAGGGTAAGCTACCTACATGGCAAGTTTTGTTGTGATTGGTCCAGCTGTTAAAAATTGTATGCAGAATATACATACATACACATGAGCACACACACACACACAACGCCCACCTGCCTGCCCGCCCACCACCCACAGTCTCTTATATATATATAGATTTATGTATTTATTTAGGATTTGTTTATTTCCTGCCTTTATTACACATTCCTCCTATTTTCTCCACGACAAAACAGGTGTGTTGGGATGGGAGAGAGTGGCTGGCACAGGGTCCCATAGATGGCTTCCATGGCTAAGGCAGGACTAGAACTCACAGTCTCCCACCTTCTAGTCGGATGCCTTAACCACTTGACTAAACTGGTTCTCATCATAACTGGATGATAGTTATGGGGTCCTCCAACAGGCACTGGTCCAAAGTGTCCTTTTAATGTTTGCCAGCAGTTTCCATTGCACAATCTTTTCCAATCACCTTAATCTTTCATTGACTTGCCAGGTTGCAAAGTCAGATGTGACTTCTTTCAAGGAGGTTGATTATTAACTTTCTTATCTCTAGTTGCTGTCCCCTAGTCCTTGTTTGATCTTGAGGGATCGGGTTGTTATTGTTTTTTCATCTGCATGGCAGCTCTTATCTCTGGAATCCAGATCGGATATTTTACTTCTTGTTAACACAGACACAACCATTTAAAGATAGTCTTAATAGATAGTACATGTGTTTGTTTGTTTTTTCATCCCACCTTTATTGTTTTTATAAGTAATTCAAGGCACTGAACATACCTAACATTCCTCACTGTTCCTGTTTTCTCTACAACAGGGGTCTTCAGACTTAACAGTTTTAAGACTAGTGGACTTCAACTCCCAGAATTTCTCCTCCAGTCATGCTAGCTCAGGAATTTTGGGAGTTGAAGTCCACAAGTCTTAAACTTGCCAAGTTTGAAGACCCTTGCTCTACAGCAACAACCCTGTGAGGGGTCTGAAAGAAAGTGACTGGCCCAAGCCAACTGACTCAGGTGGCTTTCATGCCTAAGGTAGGTCTAGAGCTCTCCCAACTTCTAGCCTAGTCCCTTAACCTGAGTTCACAGACACCTCTGTTAAATTCAAACAAATAATTAAAAACCCATTAAAAATTCAGTATCATCCCTTGCTGCCTTGATGAGATGACCAGTTTTCTTAGATTTTTTTTAATAATGAATCCATGTTTACCATTCAAAAAAAAAGGACTAAAGTTTGAAGGTGGGAGTTGGGTCAGGTGATAGGAAAGGAACTCAGGACTTTGTAACTGATTATATCCCAAAAGGAGACCCTTTGAAAAAAAGGCACTCTGCCTCAGCTGCCATTTTGTGCAAGCACTAACAATTTCTCTCAGTTCCAGATATGGCCAACAAGTTTGGTATCTTCTATCCAAACTTACCTTGTAAGGCACAATGATTGGTTTATTGGGTAAATTGTATAATGCGGTGTTTTTCAGACTCAGCCACTTTAAATTATGTACCGGTAGTCTTCAAATCTCAGAATTCCTCATCCAGTTCATATACATTAAAGCTGTTAAGATAGAGGAAAACTGGTATAATCAAAGCTGCATCCACAGGACCAGCAGCTCAAAGTCAACTCCCAATTCATTCAAAGAAACAATTACAAAGGTCTCTAAATATTTAGCTTTGTTGACTTTCACTGTATCTGCAGTGTTAGATATATTTTATGTTCATCACTGGATTGTACGTTTTTATGTGAATAAAGATGGCTGCCTGGGAGCCACACCACCCTAACTCCAACCAGGCGACAGGCTGTCTGGAAGAAGCCTGGGCTTCCCACCTGAATATTACAATTCCTTCCAATGCACCTGCTCCAACGGGTATCCCAATTCTCCTATAAAAGGGGCTACTCCCTAATGCGCATGTGTGCATGTTTTCCTTTCTCTTAGTAAATGTCTGTATGTATAGTTCTGCTGAATAAATGAGTCCGCCTGGAAACACTTTGTGTGCTTAGTCTCCGTCTATCAAATCCATCACCTCCAAAATGTTATTCAGCATGCAGCTGGTTTCAAATAAAGATGGTGGTTGGGCCACCTGTCATTAGATAGCTGGCTCCCATTAAACCATCTTGAAAAAGAGATTATGGTTCCTTTGATGTAAGTTGGGGTTGTATCTGTCACAGAATGATGATTAGCTTAAACATTACGAATGTACCTCTAGGGAATCCAGAGTTGTTCTTTGGTCCTTCCTTCATCCAAATGTAATTTCAAAATTGCATCTTTCTCATCACTGAAATATAGCTATTGTATCTTTTTCATGGGGAAGCTATCCATTTATACACTCAAGGCATAAAAAAAAAAAAAATCTAAATAAATAAATAAATAAATAAATAAATAAATAAATAAATAAATAAAGCATGTGATTAATTGCATCGTTTTGCTGCACCAGTTCCAAAAGCATTTGCGGGCATGCCTGAGTTTATAAGAGAGAAATAGTTGCTTGATGGCAAAGGGAAGGTATTCTTCACCCATTTAGCAGTAAAGGGGAAAAAGTTTATTGAATAGAGTTTGATTCCTGGTGACTTCATAAACAGACATTCAGTCTTCCTGGTACTAATAAAAAATCATTTCTCATTGCCTTCCCCTGAAAAGTTTTCAATTTTTTTTGTTTCATTTATTAGATTTTTACCCTGTGTTTATTATTTTATAAGTACCAGTGAACATACCTAATACTTATTTTCCCCACAACAACAACCTGTGAAATGGCTTGGGCTAGAATAAAATGATTGGCCCAAAGTCACCCAGCTGGCTTTAACAGAATAACAAATCTGGAAGGGACTTGGGAGGTCTTTTAGTTTAGGCAGGAAACCCTATACCAGGGGTCTCCAAACTTGGCAACTTTGAGACTTGTGGACTTCAACTCCCAGACTTCCCCAGCCAGCTTTTCTGCACAAGTCTCAAAGTTGCCAAGTTTGGAGACCTCAGAGGTGATATTCAGCTAGTTCTGAGAGGTTCTGGAGAACTGGTAGTGATAATTTTGACTGGTTTGGAGAACAGGCAAATACCTCTGTTGTAAATAAAAAGAAACATGACACACTTTTGGCAGTTTACCAGTGGGAGAGCATGAGAAGCAAAGTGATGAGGGTAGAGGCCAAAGATGGAGGACCAAGAGCAGAGCTAAGAGATGAGCTATAGAAAGACCCAGAAGTAAAGATGAAGATGCATAGTGAAGCATAGTGAAGATCCAAGATGGAGATGAGAGTATAGTAGGAAGTTGCTCTTTGCCCTCCCATCTTTAATAACCAATGACAAGAGGTGTTACATAGTATAACATTACTTCATACAGAGAGGCACCCATCCAAGCCTGGGAAAAGTTCCTGTTGTTATGGCAACCTGTTTGATAAACACCGCGCTTCTCAAGACAACTTTCTCATGGGAACAGAGTGAGATCATCAAAGGGCCATCTGGAAATCCCCAGGTTTGCAAACTATGCCCCACAGAGGCCATTCTGGTACCTACAGTAATCCTACATACCTCCTCTGATTGGCTGACAGCATAGCCATGTCCACTAAGCCATGCCCACAGAACCGGTAGTAAAAAACTTTGAATCCCACCATTGCCTCTTCCCTATACAAATGGCTGTCCAGTCTTTTCTTAAAATCCTCCAGTGATGGAGCACCCACAATTTCTGGACACAAGACATTCCACTGAATAATTTTTCTAACTGTCAAGAAATTTCTCCTTACTCCTAGGTTGCTTCTCTCCTTGATTAGTTTCCACCCTTTGCGTCTTGCTCTGTCTTCAGGTGCTTTGGAGAATAGCTTGACTCCCTCTTCTTTGTGGCAGCCCCTGAGATATTGCACCACTGCTATCATGTCACTCCTAGTCCTTCTTTTCACTAGAGAAGATATACCTAATTCCAGCAATGTGTTCTTTATATGTTTTAGCCTCCAGTCTCCCCTAATAATCTTTGTTAATCTTTTTTTTAATTATCTTTATTGAGTTTTATTATTTAAAAATCACAGTGAGAAAAAAAGGGGGAAAAAAGCAATAGAGGTTTTAAAATCACCAGGATAAAATCACAGGTATAGCCATTACCAACGCAACATCGTCTACATTATATAAACTATTTTATCTAAAGTCCAGTTTCTAAACAGTTATATGCATAATAATGCCTTATTCTATTATCATATAAACAGATATAAATTCTATTACAGCAAATACCAATATATTTCTTTCCTAACTTTCTCCTATTCCAGTTTCCTTTTAACTCTCTTTGATAGACATATATGCCACATATTCCAGCACAAACAAAAATCTGAGTCTCTTTTACCCTTTAAGATTTTCATAAGTCTGTCAGCTTCCACACAATCAAGGATTTTCTTTATCACTATTTCCTCTGGTGGAATAGATTCTACTTTCCAGTACTGAGCAAAGGCTGTTCTTGCCTCCATTATTACATGTAACACAAGATGCCATACATCATTTTTAATTTTCCCAGGTTTAAGACCAAGCAGATATGTCTCTGGTTTCAGTTCTACCCTATATCATGTAATTTCCTGAAGCCAATTCTTAATTCTTTTCCAGTACTTTTTTGTTTCTGGACATGTCCACCATTGGTGGTGGTATGTACCTTTTACTGAACCACATTTCTAGCAATTAGGTTAATCTTTGTTAATCTTCTCTGTACTCTTTATTAGGCTTTCATGCCTAAGGCAAGACTAGAACTTATACCCTCCTAGTAATTGGCCCTATGTCACCCATCTAGCTTTAATGCTGAAGGTTAGGACTAGAACTAAAACTCATAATTTGGTTTCTAGGTTATTTTTATTTTTGTTTTCCTACGCTCGTCCTCAGTCCTGAATACAATAAGGCCAAATCCTATGCAACAAAGATCAGCTAGTTAGCCATTTGTTGTAACTTCATTGTGCTATTGGTGTCTAATATTCTTATCCCTTAAGGAATGTAAGTGATGTTACATTGTTCAGCTTGTCCAACGATCAATTTCTCACAATCAATTTTCCATGAGAAGTTCTTAAGGGGCATCCACTGATGGTGACTTTCAATCCTACAGAGGTTCTCCTGTAACTAATGTGAGAGATTCTAATAACTAATATAGAGAATTCTTAAATCCTACAGCTGTGGCTTCTATGATCATCTTCTGAAATAGGTTATATTCATTCAATCTCACAATTATACCTTTTCTTTTCTTTGTGGAACTATCTTTTTTTTTTAAAAAGTAAGTCCTATGAAAATTTTACAGATCAACCAAGGAGGATTTCGCAGTCAGAGCTTCCAGTGTGTACAGTTAGTCTTTGACATATGACCTTAATTGAGTCCAAAATTATGGTCAGAGGTCACACCTGTCATTAAGTGGGTTAGGGTTAGGGTTAGGGTTAGGGTTACCATGTAAGGTAAAGGTAAAGGTTAAGGTTCACCTCGCACATGTATGCTAGTTGTTCCCGACTCTAGGGGGCGGTGCTCATCCCCATTTCAAAGCCGAAGAGCCAGTGCTGTCCGAAGACGTCTCCGTGGTCATGTGGCCAGCATGACTAAATGCTGAAGGCACACGGAACACTGTTACCTTCTCACCAAAGGTAGCCCCTATTTTTCTACTTGCATCTTTACATGCTTTCGAACTGCTAGCTTGGCAGAAGCTGGGACAAGGAATGGGAGCTCACTCCGTTATGCAGCGCTCAGGATTCAAACCGCCAACCTGCCAACCTTTCTGATCAACAAGCTCAGCGTCTTAGCCTCTGAGCCACTGCGCCCCCTTGTCATCATATAACCACACCCAATTTTCTGACCTTTTAATGGTTGCTTGGTGAATCATTGGGGCTGTGAAGCAAACATTGTGGTTGTTAAATAGATCCATTTTACCCATGGGTCTTTCTTTCTTTCTTTCTTTCTTTCTTTGTTTCTTTCTTTGT
>JANHFR010525409.1:0-11096 GCA_032468015.1 Mimophis mahfalensis | reverse complement strand
CTGTACACCGCCCTGAGTCCTTCGGGAGAAGGGCGGTATATAAATCTAACAAATAAATAAATAAATAAATAAATAAACCCCGCCCGCCCCATGGATTAAATACAAATTGCTTCAAGATGCAACCGGGAGGCCATTGGTCATATTTAAGCTTTCTCACCAGGGAAAAGTCAACTTTTGACTTTATAATTTGAAGACTGGATTGGATACTAAAGGAATATTGTAGCTATTTAAACATAAGGTTACTTACATTTCATGATTTATGAATTAGATGAAATCATCTAAAAACCAGAATCCACTAACATCAGCTAGCAGTCACTACCTTTTCAACTGGCACGAAGCAGTAGTTATCGGCCATGTAAAAACCCATCATGCATGTCAATTTATTGAAGCTGGGTATCCAGCCAACAGACAAATCAACAAATACACTGACTTCAAGCCAGCCTAGGAACCAGCAAGGAAACTGAGCTCCTGAGCCACCAATCAGTGACAGAACCGACCACCTCACCAGCTGAATTTCGTGCTCCACAAACCAATCACACGACCAGCTGACCACAACACTGCACAGGGCCTATATAAGCAGAGAAGAAACCAGAATGAGACTTTTCACCTGGAACACCGCTGAAGATGTTACCTAGTTTGGTAACGAAACATTCAGGAGGTGAATGGCAAAGCTCGGAGAACAGACTAGTGAGAAAACAGTAACATCTACTCTAGTATGGTGATTTTATCATGGTTTTACCATAATTCATTATTGTTTGTACTTTTTTTTTTTACTAGCACTATGCATCAGAGACAACTCTATCCTGGCTCTTGATTTCTGGCACCTGACAATGCCCTTTTATAGAAGAACATGAAAATACATAACAATACATATGCCAAGATGTTTACGGTGTTTGCACCCCATTTTCTGCGAAAGCAGACGGGTGCCTGAAGTCATCTGAGATCACAGCCCCCCAATTAAATGTTTATGCTCCCTCAAAAATGCCAAACAAAAAAGACTAAATGGGTATTCAAAATAAAACCCTCCCCTGTACAAGGCCAGATTAACTGCAAGGGGTTTCCTCCAAAGGTACCCCGAGGATTACAACGATACTTTCTCACCAACAGTCTGTAGTGAGTCAGTTAAGGCTGCCCCTAAGAAAAAGTCTTTCAGTTTGATAGAGGCAGCATATCTACATGCCCAACTAGACAAATAAATTTACCTTAGGGCTCCTCTGGGATATTGAGGTGAGCAGGGAAACATCTGGAGACTTTATGAAAGTCTATATGGCCTGGAACAATCAGGGAAGCAATGGTATATTTACTTAACTAAGAAACTTAGACTTCAAAGCATTTCCTGCTGACAAATGTGTATTCATTAGAAAGTCAAATGGCTATAAAGAAAAGGTTTTATGTTGATGGCAAAAACAAGATGAGAGCGAAAGATTCGGTTCAAACTGGCAAAGTTTTTTTTTTTTTACTTTAGTCATTAGGTGGCCAGTTCCATCGCTAGGCTGCCCCCCATGGCCTTCCTCACCCTGAGACACCTTGTGCACTTAACAAACCATGAATTCGATTAGTGAATATTTTATTTATTTATTTATTAAACTTTTATGCCACCCTTCTCCCAGGGGACTCAGGGCGTCTCACAGTCCATTAAAAACAGATATCGTAAGAGTTAATATGTGGGTGTTGTGGCCCCGCAGCCTGCTGCTGACTTGGCAGCCGATTGGGACTCCGAGGGAGAGAAAGATGGAGCTGGAGAAGGAATTGGTTTCTAACAGTGTGCCAGCAGTGGATGGTCCCTCCACAAACCAGAAGGAGCCACTGGGGTCCGACCGCAGTGGGGAGGAACCCTTGGCTGATGCCGAAACTTGGCAACTAGTGAGGAGGAAGCAGCAGCGTCAACTACGTCGAAAGGGGAAAAGATCAGGCTGCAGCTGACCACTAATTGGGCCACACCCTAGAGGGGTTAAAAGGGTGTGTGGCTGGGAATAGCACTTCACAGAAAGCAACTCTTCGTAACTGTAGTCTCTGTGTACCTGAGCTCTTGGACAGCTTTCTGTGAATTTCTCCAGCTTTGGACTGGTATTTCCATTCTTGGCGTCAGCCCATTGTCTCCTGAGGGCCGACAACACTTTCAGCGGGGGGGACGGCCCGCACCATCAGTGACCGACCGTCCCAATAGATCGGCAGTCCCTGATCACTACGCTCCGGGGATGCGATGTGGCCGATCCTGTGATTACTGCTCCTGCACGGGTCACCCCTCTTCAACCCACCGAACCAGCGCTCCCGAAGGACGAATCGATACCATTGGCGGATTATTTTGTCCGGATGGAGTTGGGTCCCAACGAAACACCGAAGCCACGGACACCGCATCGTCTTGTGGCGATCGTGTGGCCGACTTTATCGCCCACTCCTCCTCCCCTTATTCCTCGGGTAGTGATTCGCCCAGCTTTCTTACCTCCGGAGGTGGGGGCGTTGGGGGCGGAACCCTGGTTACGGCCATTTATCCCTCAACTCCCTCAGTTTATAGGGATGGGGGTTTATATGTAGATCCCTGGTTTTACGAGGTAGGGCCAGGCAGAGGCATCGTGCACCTCGGCCAAATTCCCAGGGGGGGAGGGATGATCGGGAGCAGGGATGAGGGGGGAGGAGGGGGTAGTTACTGTTTTTCTTTTTCTGTTTTGTTTTCGGGTTTGCGCATGAACATTTTCTATGTTTTGAGTTACCACGCGGTTGGAAGTTCAGAACTGGCTTGATCCCGGGTGGGGCAACATCATGCTCCACCCGGTGCTTGCTTTGTACCGTCCCTGTATTCTAATAAAACAAGTTTGTTTGAAAATTGTGGACTCCTGGAATATCTGGGGTGACGGCAAGACACTTGGTAAATTACTCTAGTTCTATTTATTCTTCTTGGCACCCTTCCTGGACCCCGTCTAACTTGGAAAACGGCCAGCATTCTACTGCTGGAATTGCGTTTATTTAAGGGAAATAAAAGGTGGTGGTTTACTTTTAACTGAATTGACTCGGGATCATGTCCCTTGGGAGAAACAGAAAAGGGGGTGAATGCAGGGGGTAGTCATGTTTAAGTTACTTGATTCACTCGTACGAATCCTTGAGTTACAAAATTGGGTTACATTAATATAGCTCTGCATCTTTCAGCCAACTCTAGTCACCTCAATTGACTATCCATGCCTTGCACGCAAGTTCATCAAAGCCTTGTATTCAACAGGCCTTCATCCTGCACTGGATAGATGGCTGAAATGATTCCTTTTTTAATGTACTATGTCCTGGTGTTGGAATATTCCTGCATCATGCTGATATCCCTATATTTGATATGCAAATCGGGCAAAGAATGCTAGTAATTGTAGGCTGCAGCATTCCCTGCTTGCAGCATGTCACAGGAGGCCAAAAATACCTGGGCAGCTGAAGAGCCCCTGAGCAGGGGTTTTTATGGGGGCCTCTGGCCCTTGGGAGGGGGCCGGAGGGCCATTAACTCTCCCCAATGGGGCTGCAGGGGCCGGAGCTCCTTGACCCATCAGTGGGAGCAAAGGTGCATCTTTGCTCCCATCTGGTGACCATTTAGGGAACTGCCATGGCTGGCACTAAAAACACCTAACGAAGGATGATTGGAAGGAAGATGTAGAAAAGAGGATAGGTCTCAAATGTGCAGAAATGGACAAGACTGACGAATATTCTGAAGGGCAGTGAGGAATTTTGGTTTTATAAAAGTTGGGATTGTTGGTATAAGTGGCTGGAGGAAAGAAGAGCAAGGAGGGGCTCGCTTCGCACTTAACGTGGTACTTAGTTTCATATTGGCTAGAAATAAGAAATGTGCAATATACACTGTACAAAGTTTGATATTGTGTTGGTTTGTATGGATTTGTCTTGAAACAAAGAATAGCGGTGTAAGTTCATACTGCGGTATCATATCTATTAGCAATGAACAGGAATTTCCGCTCGTTTCTGTTTTCCTGTTGGTTTTGGGATGGTGTGTGTGTTGCTGTTTTTTGTTTCATCGGGTTTTTTTCCTGTATTGGTTGGTTTTTGCTGTTTTTTAATTGTAAAAAGTTAATAAAGAATTATGAAAAGAAAAAGATAGGCAAGCCTGGGTCAGGAAGTAGGAATCGTGAGACCATGAAACGGCTGCTTTTTCTTTTGCCGACAATCTGCTGATTTTGCTGCCAAAGTTGGTTCTTTGGCAGTGCTGCCCCCTGGACTTGAATGGGAACACTTAGGAATCACCCAAGACGACTTTTGGATGGCTGTGGACCTGCCTGGAAAGGGGAAGCTTGAAGATTCCAGTTCCCCTTCGGGAGATCTTCGCAGATCAAGGATCTCTCGTGGCACCTTGTCAACAATGCTATAGGAATAAAATGCTGCACCATTTCAGTGTTTTGAATTTTGAAAGGGACCAATCAAGGACACTGCTTTGCTTCAAATTTTCCTCCTTCTGATGTCATGGTTTGTTGTTATACATGGCTCGGGCTCATTACCTCTATACAATAATTTAAATTCTAACACTAAGATTGGAGGATGTTTTCTCTTGTACCTTTTGTTAAAATCAAGTAGAACACAGCAGAGGAACTTCTTTCAAGCACAAAGAAGAGTGACCTCATTGCCTATCCAGAAATGCTAAAAACCTTCCTGTTGGACAAGGTTTATGCCTCATGTCCCACCCCCGGGTCTGGAGCTCTTCTTGTGTTGAGAGTATGAAAAAGGAGTTTGAAATTTGGTTTTCTAGTACAGCTTTGACTCTAAATTAAAAAATTCACCCTGGCAACTTTGATTGCTTAGGCAAGGAGAAATGGGTGAGGATATGGCAGCAGTGGACCGAGGGACTGGATGCTGGCACATTTCCTGCATACTTTGCGGGAGCACCTCCTGCCAGCATTGCCCCCACCACCACCCACTTTGTGCTCTGAGTCGGTCTCCTCCGGGTGCTGTCAGCCAGTGTCGGCTGGCGACGCCTAGGGGGAGGGCCTTCTCTGTGGACACTCCTACCCTTCCCGTTGAGCTCCGGATGGCCCCTGACCTCCGCTCCTTCCGGCGCGATTTAAAAACCTGGCTTTTTCGGATGGCCAGCCTCGGTTGATGGGGTGGGTGTTGGTTTTAATTGGGGACTCTTATAGTTTATCGAATTGCTGATTTAATTTTCTTTAATTGTTGTATTTCTTGTTTTTATTGTTCACCACCCTGAGTCCTTCGGGAGAAGGGCGGTATACAAATTCAATAAACTTGCAGAGTATATGTCGTGCCCTCGTTTACGTCGGGCCGACACCTTTGGAGGATGGGAGCACCTGTATCGACATTTGATCATCCGGAGGGAGAGACGTCCAGCACAGCCTGAGCCGGCAATCTTGCCTATTCATCATTCTCCCTCTTGAACCTATTGGACTGGACACGATCCCTCCCCCCCTTACACTCCCTTACGTCCAATCGCGATTATACAACCGTTCTGTTTCCGTATTTCGGGTCCCCTAGTTTGATCCACTGTTGTCCCTCCTGACCACCCATCTTCTCCCCCCCCCTTTCCGTCATTGGCAGGATTACCCCCCATCAGCTGGCCCTGCAGCTCACCCTGGGATTCGATCCCAAATAATTGAGGTGATGAACCACAAGGCACATGCCCGTTCCCGGGTGGAGGGATCTGGAGGGTCGTGATGCCCCGAAGTTTCCAGACCCAGGGGCGCGTGTTCGACCACGTGGAAAGGAAGCAGACCGGGCGGGTCCAATCCCCAGAACTGACTTGAATCCTGGACGGGGGACAGTCGCATTTTGCCCCATTCATTGCCCACTTGTTTTCCCCTCTGTTACTTGTATCTGAATAAAAGTTCCTGGTTTGGTAAATCACGGACTTGAGTACAAGGAGTCTGGGAATGAAACAGGTTGGGACAGTATATTTGCATTCTCTTGGTTGTTCACTTTGCTTCTGGCGTATGAGTGGTGTTAAGTGAACTACGAAGATTCTGCCCAAGCCCTCTTTCATCGGACCGCCTCTACAGAGATTTCAAATTTTACTACATTTTTATGCCACCCATCTGCTACAAGATGACTGCGGGAAGCTTGCAAATTATACTCTATAGTTTTTTCCATTTTTTACAATCCTGTAATCCCTCAATTCGGGGTACAGTCAGGGTGACTGAATGGAGCTGAGCGTTTACTGGCTGGATGCCCTTCCTGATGCCTACATAGAGCCTGCAGCAGGTATTTTTTTCTTTGAGCTCTGAATCCTCATTACCTAGAATTGAACTCTCAACCTTCTAAACACGAGGCGAGCATCTTCAACACTAGGTCCCCACACCACTCACAAATTATACAGTATATAGTAATTGGTGCTGGTGATGACCTATAAAGTGTCGGCCCATCATCTTTGGAGGGCCGACAACACGTTTGGCGGGAGGGGCGGCCCGCACCTTGGGAGACTGTCCCAGTCAATCGGCGGTCCGTGGTTGCCATACTTCAGGGATGCAATCAATCCCGTGACCCCTGCTCCTTCGCAAACCACCCCTCATCGGATACCAGCTGCCCTGATTCTACAGAGCATGATGCGGCCGGTTCCCTCACCCCCCGGGGTCGGAGGCGTTGAATATAGAACCGGCATCGCCTCCCTGTACTCTCCGGCTCCCTAGGGAGGTTTATAGGGATGGGGTGTTATACGTAGAACCTCCGCTTTTACGGGGCAAGGTGTGGGGACGGCATCGGGCACTGCAACCGCGTTCAGGAAAAGGGGGTGCATGAGTGGGGTGGGATCTGTTGTGGGTTTCCAGTTAGTCTTTTCCCGTTTTCTGTTTCATTTTGAGTTTGCGCATGCGTCGGTACTGTATTTTGAGTTACCATGCGGTTCGGGTTCTTAGAACTGGCTTGATCCCGGGTGAGCAACATCGTGTTCCACCCGGTGCTTGCTTTGTACCCCCCTGTACCCCAAATAAAGAGTTCTGAAGAAACTTCTGGCTTTGGGAAATATCTGGGGTGATGGTGAGACAGGAAGCCAGTTCTCACACACTACGATGGAAGGGAACGCGAGGAAAGAGTGCAGGCTGGAAGGAGCGGCGGGACCAATCCTGGCCCCAATAGGCAACCAAGGAGATGACCAAGGGGATCCAGAAATGGAAAAGAAACAGGATTCTAAGGGATCAAGAGAGGAGACACGGGCAAAAGAATGACGGCGGGCCCGAAGGGCGCAACACTTTGCGCAGGCCCCGTTCCCACCACGAGGATCCGGAGGAGGCTCCATGAGGCAGGCGGAGCGCATTGCTAGCAAGTGAATGGCGGGGAGAAAGGGAGGAATGGTGGTCGTGGTCACCGAAGACTCCCGGGGTGTCATCTGAATGGGAACCCGGGGCGAGGCCCAAGGAATTCAGAAGTAGAAACGAGGTGAGGGCACCGGACCCCCTGGAGCGACTGCAGGAACAATATGGAGCACCCAGGTACGATGCGGTTTCGACTCCAAAATGAGAAAAGGGGGGGGGGGTGTCGGGAGATCAACCGAAAGCGGCGGCGGCTGATAAGGAAGTCGGTCGTCCGAACGAAGCACACAAACTGGGGACCCCGAGGTACAGACCCTGTCTGGGTCCCGATGACCCTCCGCCGGTTCAGGTGGCCGTCCCCCGCCCAGGGTCCACCGGGAGTAATGTGGACGCCGCCTCCACTACGAATTTCGTTTGGGGGCGACCTGGACAAACTAGCCATATTTCTGAGTCAGGTTATGCATCATCTGGACCTTTACGGCCAGCTCTACCCCACGCCCTGGTCGATTGTAGTGGCCATTTCGGCGGCGCTGGAAGGAGAAGTGGCGGAATGGTTAGCAACCTTGCATAACGCCCAAGCATCGGAGTTAGGGGCAGTGGGGCCTTTCCTTGAGGCGTTTGATGACCCAACGAAAGACATCCAGGCTGAGGCTGACCTGGAGGGATTACGCCAACGCGGGCGTCCCATGCAGGATTTCATAGCCGAATTCCGCCGGTTGGCAGCACGACTGGTGATGTGGCCAGAGCAAAGCCTGGTACACCACTTTCGACGGGCATTGGACGATAAGTTACAACAGGCCTGTCTTATTAGAGGCCCGGGGGCCCGTCTGCAGGATTAGTATAGAGCAGCTGTGGAACTAAAGGTCACACTACACCTGAAACCTTCACCTCGGCGAGCCCCACATCCCCCTCATACCCCATGGCGTCCACCGAATCTGAGAAGATTTTTTTCCCTGGGAGGAGAGTCCGCAGAGGGCGGGACAAGAACAACTAGCTGACCTCGTGTTCCGCTGCTTCAGATGTGGAGTCCCCGGTCACCGAGCCCCGACTTGCCCAAATGCAACACCCCAAAACTTAGTCCCAGGCAAATCGGGGGGTGGGGGTGGAAAGGGACAAGTCAGAGAAGCACCTAGTGCTACCAGCAAACCAAACGACCCACGTGTAGCCCTTCCAAAGACGTCCCAGACCAACAGGATCCGCAGGGTGGGCACGACTCCGGTTCGAAGGTTGGATACACCCCTT
Organism: Mimophis mahfalensis; assembly: GCA_032468015.1. Taxonomy (NCBI): domain Eukaryota; kingdom Metazoa; phylum Chordata; class Lepidosauria; order Squamata; genus Mimophis; species Mimophis mahfalensis. Next base: position 2,622 of record JANHFR010525409.1, on the reverse strand, counting down.
CCCCCAAAGGAAGAAAGACGAATGAGGGGGAAGATGAAATGATCTTCAGAGAGGAAGATGAGGAATACCTGGATCCCATGGTAAGTGACCCCATCCAACCTTTCCTACTTGACGTCGTGATAATGGGTAGGCACGGAAGATCCACCCGGGTGAAAGCACTCCTCGATACAGGATGTACGCGGTGTTTCATTAGTCGTGGGTTGGCCAACAGTTTGGGTATCAAAATCCAACCTTTGACCTCCCCCGATCCGTTTTGAACAAATGGACGGCTCTGTGATGAGAGGAAACGCAGTGGGTTGGGTGACGGAACCGGTGTGGATGTCAATAGAACACCGGGAACAACTCTGATTCGTCGTAGTGCCTAAGGTGCCCGACCCGGTGATCTTGGGGTTAGCTTGGTTAGACAAATGGGAGCCAAGAATCTGGTGAAAGATGGTTACCGAAAATTACAACTGCCGTTGAGGGCAGCCCATCCGAAGGACGACCCAGCAGGGAGGAGTTTGGTGGCACAAGACCCAAGAGGGGAAGAAGGAATGAACAAAATCCTGGGGGAATACGCCAACTTAGAACACATCTTTAGTGAGGCAGAGGCAAACGTATTACCCCCTCATCGACAGACAGACTGTAGCATCGAATTATTGCCGGGAGCGTCACTACCTAAACCACGAATGTATCCTATGACCAGTCAGGAGTTGGAGGTTATGAGAGAATATATTAAGAATCTGGACCGAGGCTTCGTAAAACCAAGTAGAGCGAAAACAGGAGCCCCAGTGATGTTTAGAGGGAAAAAGGATGGAAGCCTACGTTTATGTGTGCATTTCCGAGGTCTGAACGCGGTGTATGAAGAGCCCTTAAACCCTCTACACCTCTCATTAAGGATCTCTTGGCAGCCTTAGCCCACAGGAAGATCTTCACCAAGCTCGATCTCCGGGAAGCGTACTACCACGTCCGGATCAGAGAGGAAGACGAATGGAAGACGACGTTCATGTGCCCGCTGGGGAGTTTCCAATTTCGAGTGATGCCTTTCTGTCTTCAGGGAGCATCGGCGGTGTTCATGCAACTTATAAACTCAGTGTTACAGGACCTCCTCTACAACAGAGTTCTAGTCTACCTAGACGATATCTTAATTTATACAACGACCATGAAAGAGCACATCCCTCTAGTGAATGGCTTGGGACCGGAGTATTTGAGGGGACACCTGCTGCCGCTATCATCTTCCCACTGTCCGGTTCGCTCCCATAGGGAGGGCCTTCTTCAGGTACCGCCGGTAGGGGAGTGCCAGCGGGCAGTACCCAGAGGAAGGGCATTTTTGGTGGGGGCGCCTGCCCAATAGAACCAGCTACCGGTTGAGCTACGGATGGCGCCTGACCTTAGAACCTTCCGCAAGGAATTGAAGACACGATTGTTTACATCTGCCGGCCTAGATTGATGGGGTTTTTTAGTCAAGTTTGTTGGGGCGTGTTAGTAATGCCCTGTACACCACCCTGAGTCCCCAGAGTCCCCAGGGAGAAGGGCGGTATAAAAATTTAAATTAAATAAATAAATAATAATATAAATTTACTGCATATAGCAGGATAACCATACTTCTGGACCATGATGGCCGGCAGAACACTTGATGGATTGCATCAAGGAGGACATGAAATGCATGGGGCATCACACATGAAGATGTCCTGGATCAAGCCAAATGGAGATAGATATGCTGACAAGTGGACTCTGCCATAGTGTAGGAAAAATGCTAAGATGGCAATAATTATACAGATGTTGACTGGGCTGGCACAGGATGAGGATGGGGAAGTGGTTATGGAGTGTCGCCAGGCGGCACCTAGGGCGAGAGCTTTCTCCGTAGGAGCTCCCACTTGGTGGAACCAGCTACCATTGAACCTGCGGACAGCCCCTGACCTCCGTTTATGTTTACTGACCCATGAGGTTGACTGAACCCTGTAATTCAAGAGGAATTTGAACTGGTTTGGTCTTGAGGAACTGGACAGGATTCTACCCGGTAGCTTTGAGCTTGGCCTCTGGGTTGTTAAGCAACCCATGATGCCCTGGGGTTAGTGAACACCTCTTTGCAGGAAAGAGTATTACCAACTGCCTTGAAGGAATTGTTTCAGAGGATGCCGGATAAAATGGATTATACTATGCAAGTATCTGCCAAAGGAAAGGACTAAATTGTAAATTAGGTTGAACATATCTCTGCAGCTATCTTGTGAAAGTTGGGCTTTAAACAGGACACAGGAAGAAAATAGACTCGTTTTGAGCTGTGGTGCTGGAGGAGCCTCCTGTTTTCCTTGGACTGCCAATGTGACCAAAGTACTAGAGTACTGAATAACGTACAAAACTGTGTCTCTCTTATTTTGGCCACGTCGTGCAGGGAAATTCACTGGACAGAGAAATTAGGTTTGGAAGAACTAGCAGTAAAAGGAAACCAGGCCAGTAAAGAACACCATGGCTGGAGACCATCAAAGCTGACCTTCATTCCAATACTGGAAAGAACGAAAGGGTTCCTGACGACTGTTTCATCATAAATAAGATCTTAGAATGCGCAGAAGCTGATAGGTTGGGCTTTATACTTAAAGATAAGGAAGATTCAAAGTTTTATAAAAGTTGGAATGATTTATACAG
>JANHFR010522559.1:0-11110 GCA_032468015.1 Mimophis mahfalensis | reverse complement strand
ATATCTCCTTCGTTGAGAGTGTTAGCTGTATAAATTCGATAGATAAATAAATAGCCTAAAGTTGCATTTTTTGTAGGAACATCACATAGCCAGTTTATATTCCATTTGCACTGACAACATTACCTAGTTTGGTACTGAAACATCTGCAAGGAAACTATCAAGCTCGAAAAGCACCATGGATCCCCTATATTTCATTTCTATACCTATAATTCTAAATGAGGTGTCATCAAATTCGGTATCCCCCATTCTATGCCTGTGTAATTTTGTATAATTTGATACATTTTGATTTGAATTGTAAAAAACATTAGAAGATTTTGGTTTTTTTAATATAAAAAAAATCTAGATTTTTGTTGTAAACAGCTCACATTCTCTTTGAAATTCACCAGAGAAGCCCTAAATTTTTATAGTCAAGATTACTTTCTGTTTATGATATATCATCCAGTATATCATTCTTTTCTTTGCTTTGACAGTTTTATTTTTAAAAGCTTTAACATAATGAGATGATTTGAAAAAACAGGCTATACAACATACTTCATTTTCCTTATATTCTATGTCAGGGGTCTGAAACTGGCGGCCCACAGGCCGGATGCATCACATACAGGCCATACCCAGCCCAGCTCTGCAAAGGTACAAAACATTGCGATATGTCACATGATGTGATCCAGTTTGACACCTTGGCTTTATGTAGTAATATACCATCCCTCTTAATGGACAAGTTGAACCAGAAATATGGGAAACATCAAAATGGGATTAGGGTGCATTTATAGGAAAATAAAAAAATAAAAGGGACATGGTGGCTCAGTGGCTAAGAAGCTAAGCTTGTTGATCAGAAAGGTTGGCAGTTCGGCGGTTTGAATCCTGAGTGCTGCATAATGGTGTGAGCTCCCATTACTTCTCCCAGCTTCTGCCAACCTAGCAGTTCGAAAGCATGTAAAAACACAAGTAGAAAAATAGGGACCACATTTCACCTTTGGTGGGAATGTAACAGTGTTCCATGCACCTTAGTCATGCCAGCCACATGACCACTTACGCATCTTCAGACAGTGCTGGAAATGGAGATGAGCACTGCCCCCTAGAGTCAGGAACAACTAGCATGTATGTGCAAGGGGAACGTTTACCTTTACAGAAAAAATGCTCATTTGTCATTATCATATAAACATAGTGTCACAGGTGGGCTCCAAAGCAAGTAAATCCACCTGCTTTTCCTTCATGATTTCATGAGCACCGTTTCATTGCAGTACTGTAATCCAATACATTTTTGTGTGAAGGGCCTGACCATTCAACCCAATATAGCACAATTAACACAAGCGCTAAAAAGGATAAAATTGTCATACATCAAAAACATCTCAGAAACCCCCAACATGGAACCAGTGTAGCCCACAAGCCAACTAAAACCCTCCAAAACATCCTAAGTAAATCAAAAGACCCAGCAGCCCCAGAAGAAAAAAGAGAAGTCATCTACCATATACAGTGTAAAGACTGCAACTACCACTATATTGGATGAATTGAAGGCAAAAGACTAACAGAACCATCCATGAGCCTCAACTAGCAGCCAGAGGACAGGATGAAAACTCTTTCATTTCCCAACATATGGACAGACTTAACTATAGCTACAACTGGGAAATGCTGACCATCCTAGACCAAGCAAAATCCAAAAACACTAGAGAATTCCCGGAAGCCTTGCACCCTGAAAATTGACCATCAGTAGACACATAGACATAAACAACATCTGCATACTCTGCAAAAGAGACAATCAACAAGCCAAAAAAGAGAACAAAAAGACCAAAACACCTTCCCAACAGCAATCAACACCCATATGAGCATCAAGATTAACTCCAGACCAACAATCAAGAAGTAAACAATGCCCCAATCAAGGAACTGCAGCTAACAAAAGCTAACCATAAAGAGCCCAATCAAAGAACCTCCAAGACCATTTCCACTGATTCTGATAGGGCAGGCCACTAGAAAATGAATTGAAAGCAAATCCCACTCCTCATTTGCACTGATGGTGTTACGTAGTTTGGTAATGAAAAATCTGCAAGAAATAACCAAGCTCAGAAAACACCAAGGACCCCTCATATTATAGTCTCCTTGCAGTTGTCATGAGAAAAGCCTCAGCAATTCCTATGAAGGGGAGCTGAAATGCTGTCCAGCTTCTTTTGCTCTTAAAATAAATGAAGTTCAGGAGCATAGAGATGTTTTATGCATGAGTTGCTAGAAAATATGAGCTCTACAGGAATATTACTTTGGGTAGCATTACTGGTAGTCCTTGATATACGACCACAATTGGCCCACAAATTGCTGTTGCTGAAGGAAACATCTCTTAAGTGAGTTTTGTCCTACTTAGTGATTTTCCTTGCCATGGTTGTTAAGTGAATCACTGCAGTTAAGTTGGTCACATGGTTGTTAAGTGAATTTGGCTTCCCCATGAACTTTGCTTGTCACAAAAGGGGATCACATGAAGCTATGTCACTGCAACTGTCATAAATATGAACCAGTTGCCAAGCATCTGAATTTTGATCATGGGGATGCTACGATGGTCATAAGTGTGAAAAACAGTCAGTCACTTTTTTCAGTGCCGTTGTAACTTCAGACAGACACTAAATGAACTATAACAGAAGGACTACCTGTAGTCAGTAACAGTTAGTTTCATTAGATCAGCGGTTCTCAACCTGTGGGACATGACCCCTTTGGGGGTTGAACAACCCTTTCACAGGGGTTGCCTAAGATCATCGGAAAACACATATTTCCAATGGTCTTAGGAACCGAGACACCGCTCCTCCATCCATCTCCTTCTTTGTCTTTGGGCCTGCCCAGCCCGTCTTGTCCAGCGCTGGTGGGAGCGGCGTGGAAGGTGAGCCAGACTGGGGAATCCTGCCACCGCTGCCCTGCTGCCTGCCTGTCCTCATTGCTCTCTGGTGCCCCTTGTGGCTGGCCAGCCCTGCATGTGTGCAGTAGGGTTGGCCACCCAGCCAGCCAGCCAGCCAATTTTATGGTTGGGGGTCACCACAACATGAGGAACTGTATTAAAGGATCATGGCATTAGGAAGGCTGAGAACCACTGCATTAGATGATGAATAATTTTCCTCAATAGAACTGAGGAAAAAACTCTCCATCACTCATTTGCTCCATGCAATTCATAATTCATAGACTGCTATTGTGTTTTCACACACGCACGCACGCACACACACACACACACACACACACACACACACAGGTGGACTAGTGCTTTCCAAGCAGTTTGCTTAACCATGAGTTATTGACTAATCCACAATTGATTAGATTTGTGCAATGCAATAAGCCATCAATCATGGTTAACAAACCACTGAAACTGAGTTCACACAGCACATTAAATCACAATGTGGTTTGCTTGGTTCTGGCTTAGCAATTGTATCCTGCTACCCACAGGTATATCTTTCCAAAAGCTGACATCCGAAATGCACGTACTGGGAGTAAGATTTAATTTTACGTAGACAGTAGATAGGATTATGCAATAAACACTCTGGAAGCAGAGGAATATTTAATCAGATATATTTAGCAGGAGTTGTTCATGCTGTTCATGGTTTTCGTGCCTTTAGTGAGATATGTATACTGTCGGTATGATAAACCTCAGCATAGGAAAAACAAAGTCGAAATCTTCTGAAATAAATAAATAAGATTCTGGTTGCTTTGGTTATTATCTTATATGTTCTCTGTTGGCAGTAAAACATTTCTGAGCTCAGTTTGGTTTATCTCTGAGTAGGCAAGCAATAGGAATGTATGCATTGTTAGTTTTATTGCCGTGTGCCAAATAACCCAGGATATGTATAAATTAATGCAAACGTCATAACAATGACTATTGACTTTGCAGACTACAAATTCTAGAAGTTGTAATCTGAATATGTGAGAGGCACAGGATTGGCTGGTGACACTTAAGTTTCCATTGATCCTATAATTCTACCTCTGGCATTTTTAACAGAATATTTTGAGATTTAAGCAAAACATGACTTGCGGCTGTGTAAATAGTATACTGAGGGATGTTTTTCTTTTTCTTCTTTAACCAAACTGGTATTTTAAATTTTTATCATCACACTATAAAGATGTTGGGACTCTGGAGAGAGTACAGAGAAAAGCAATGAAGATGATTAGGGGCCTGGAGGCTAAAGTTTACCAAGAATGGTTGCAGGAACTGGGCATAGCTAGTCCAGTGAAGAGAAGGACCAGGCGAGACATGATAGCAGTATTCCAATATTTACGGGGCTGCCACAGAGAGAAAGGGATCAACTTATTTTCCAAATCACCAAGGCAAAACAAGAAACAATGGATGGAAACTAATCAAGGAGAGAAGCAACCTGGAATTAAGGAGAAACTTCCTAACAGTGAGGACAATTAACCAGTGGAGCAACTTACCTTCATAATCTGTAAGTGCTTCCTCATTGGAGTTTTTTAAGAAAAGACTGGAAGGGACCTATCTGAAATGATACCTTCTGCTTGAGCAGAGGGTTGGATTGGAAGACCTCTAAAGTCCCTTCCAATTATGTTATTCTGTTTATTCGGTACATCTCTGAATTTACATTACCCTATTTTATAATCATAGAGACCCGGCAAAGAAACTTTAGCTCGAGCAAAATATGATTGTTTAAAAATATATATATCATTGGTTGTACAATTAAAAAAGAAGAAGAAAAAAGTACAAAGAAAAACATTAAAATAGGGAAAAATATACAGTACAGAGACATGGTATCAGTAAATGCAAACATTACCCTCCTTTTTAAATAAAGCATTAAATGACCAATTGGATAAATATTTTTTTTTTATTATATCAATAAAAAGCCAATTCATAAGCAATCAGCAAACACATGTCATCGGGATATATTATCTTTCAATCATAATAAAATAGTTTTTGCTAAATACTACACTTAATAAATCCAAAGTCTTTATACAGGTAGTGCTTGATTTATGACTGGTTGTTTGAAGGCTGTTTGAAGTTATGATGGACTTTAAAACAATTATTTATGACCTGTTCACAAAATTACTGCCGCCTCACACCCCCCTACAGCCATATAATTGTATTTCAGTTGCTTAGCAACCAGCTGGCATTTATGATTAGTTTCATGGCCTCAGCAAAAACCACCAAAAGAATGGATTCACTTGATGATCGTGCAATTTGCTTAATGATTGCATGATTCACTTTACAACTACACTGATTCACTTTATGACCATGATAAAATGGTTTTTTTAAAAAAACTTTATGAGTTCAGTTATGTGGTGCCTTGAGTTACAACTGCAACAACTTATGATCAAAATTCCAGGCTCAATTGTAGTTGTTAAATCAAGGATTATCTGCATATTGATGACTTCCGGATTTTTTTTGAAATTTTGCAAAATAATTTGACATCACATTAAAATATTCATAACTTATTTCTTTTCTAACATACAAATTAACATGAACATTAAACCAAAATGGGCATTAAGTGAAACAAAACCATATCACACAGTATGTGAAAGTATCTTTTCTGTAACTTTCTACTTATAGAATAATGAAGATTATAACCAGCCTTTTCTAAACATTGGCTGAGGTGTCCAACAAATATGAAAGAAAGTCTACTGCCTGATTAATCTTATCTTTAGATAATATGGAAGTTAATTTTTTAAAAATTCTTAATGACTGATTCAGTAGTATAGTAATAGGCTCCTTGGCTGCCATCCCAAAGCAATTGGAGTGCCATTTTAAACACCACCAGCACTGAAAAATTCTCCATCAATCAATTGTAAAAGTCAGCTTTTCTTGGAATAATTTATATCCTATGACAATATCAGTAACCCCACCCAACATCTACACCTGCTTATCCCTGCTCCTGGGGAAGGACTCATAGACAGACAAAAAAGCCAAATCCAGTCAGAACATCTGGTTGACTTATGTGATGAACCATATATTATAGGATTTAGAATAATTTAGTAATACAGACTATTCCAGCTCTTTATTCCAAAGTTCTTAAAGGCTAAACAGGCCTGATCTCCTTCCAGAGCTGGTTCAGATCACATTGGGGATATTGTTCAAGCCTAGATGTTGTATCAAGCCACAGGGTTGCTGTCAAGCTTCAAGCAGTGTGTAAGGAGGGTTGCTGCTAGGTGTCAAGCTGAGCCGCAGGCAGGGATCAAACTGAGTTGTGGTTGCCGACAGTGGCTTTTGGTCCTGACAGCTGGATGTCAAAGCGTTATTTATTGCTATTGCTGTAAAAGGGCCATTGCTTCCCACTTCTTCATTCAAGGACAGTTTTTTTTCCACGTCTCTCATTCTCCAACTTCCTGAAACATGCCCCTCCCCAAATCTTGATAAGCTTTCCATTTTGATGCCAAAGTTATAAGTGGGCAGGGCTAGACTTTGATTTGATTTGATTTGATTGAATTGGATTGGATTTGTATGTCACCCATCTCCCAAGGGACTCTGGGTGGCTCACAATTAAGAAACATAAAATACAAAAGTTAAAACATTATTAAACAAGGCATCCAATAAATCAATAGCTAACAATAACAATTAAAATATAAATTTAAAAACCCATTAAAATTAACAATAATCAGGCTAGCCCGGCTTGTTCAAGTAGCCAGGTTTTCAATACCCAACGGAAGGTTCGGAGATTGGAAACCAACTGGAGTTCCGGGGGGAGCTCATTCCAAGGGTGGGAGCTCCCACAGAGAAGGCCCTCCCCCTGAGGCTTGCCAGCCAACATTGCCTGGCCGACAGCACCCTGAGGAGGCCAACTCTGTGGGATCACACTGGACGGTGGGAAGCTATTTGTGGTAGCAGATGGAAGTTTTTCCTAAATATTTCAAATGGTTTTCCCAATTTGAGCTCTACACCACCGTCTTATCTGAATAAGCTTAATTCAGTTTTCTTTTCCAGGCAGTATCTTGACCCTAAACCTCTGAAGAGAGGCAATACATACAGTCCATGAAGCATCATATTCCTTGGGGTGTGATAAATGCAATTGTTATGAGCAGAGTAGAGTAGAGTAGAGTAGAGTAGAGTAGAGTAGAGTAGAATAGAGTAGAACAGAACAGAACAGAACAGAATAAACTTTATTGTCACTCTGAATGTACACTAGTTGGCATACATTGAAATGAAATCTCATTGCATCCAGCTCTCAAAGGGTCACAACCCCCAACCTACATGAACTTGACAAAATAAATAAATAAACAAATAAATATATAGAAAATTATGCATATGCCCACATATACTGTATTATATGACACAGAGAAACAACACAGTCTAGTCCAGATGTATTAATGTGCATGATGAAAAAAAGGAATCTTGCAAGTTTGCCAGAAGGATGGCATAGGGAACAAAGCAGTTACAGAATCTGATAGTCCTGCTAGAAATACTTTGAACTTCCTGCCAGAGGGAAGCAACAGAAACAGACCATAAAGTACCGGTGTGTGTGGTCTCTAACAATGCTTGTTTTATCCTTCATTTCTTCTCTGATGATATTTGCCCATAACCTTAGAGAGATATTGGAGTCTAAAATTTCATTGCAGTTGTTAAATGAGTTTTCCCGTTTTACGACCTTTCTTGCCACACTAGTTAAGTGAATCACTGCAGTTGTTAAGTTGGCATTACTTCAGTTAACATGGTCGTTAAGTGAATCTGGCTTCCCCACTGACTTTGCTTGTCAGAAGTCCTCGAAAGGTGATCATATGACCCCGGGATACTGCAACTGTCATAAATACATAACAATTGCTAAGCATCCGAATTTTGATCATGGGACCCTGGGGATGCTGCAGTGGTCATAAGTAAGAAAAATGATCATGTCACTTTTTTTCAATGCTTCAACTTCAAATTGTCACTATAAGAGGACTAACTGCATTGGACAGCTGTCAAATGGTGAGATCCACAAAACTGGATCACAACATGTGATACCGGTAGTAGTAGTAGTAGTAGTACAATTGGAAATGAATCAATCACTCCCAATGTCAACATTTTATCCACATTTCTTTCCAATATGCCCTGCAGTCCCACTGAAACAAAGTGAAATTTGCTCTGACAAACTCTCTTTTGGCACTCTCTGTGTCAATAACATGCACCACTAATGTGGTTGTTTTCGACACATTGGTAAATCAGGTTTGGAAGTTCTAGATCAGGGGTCTCCAACCGTGGCCATTTTATGATTTGTGGACTTCAACTCCCAGAATTCCTGAGGAGTTGAAGTCCTCAAGTTGTAAAGTGGCAAACGTTAGCGGCCTCTGATCTACATAACAGCCGCTCACCCACAGTTCATCTTTGCCATCACAATCAAAGTATGTTTTATTTGAAGCAAGGACTCACTGTTCTACAGTTTTAGATAATCCAGAGTCCTCTGGCCATATCTCAACTTTTTAAATGTTTATCGATGAATGGTAAATTAATCTAAGTGCTAATATCTTTATTTGTTGATGAACTAAAAAAATTACGTATAATTTTCAAACAGGCAGTATCTCACAAAATACATTGATCATGAGAATAGGTGTCAAAATTCTATTTCTTCCAATTTCTTCCAAATGTCTTAGAATATTTACAGTTACATTTTTCCCCCTCAGAATAATGGTACCAAGATAATGAAAATAAAATTGCAATACTGTAGAGAGTAAAGAGGAAGGCTTTGATGGAGAGAAGAGACATCTGTTACCAAAGCAACAAGAAGGGAAACAATGCTTCAACCCAAAACAATGTAAAAGGTAAGGATAAATGTTTCAGACAGAAACCCCCTTATTCACATGAGTGTATGAAACGAGTAGGTAAAGCATGATTAGAGTTGCAAAATTATATGACCATAGTCCATCTGAATAAAAAAAAAAGTTTTAATCTTAATATGAAGTTGGTTTCTTGGTCTGATCCAGATCTTGGGGCTAACAGGAGATAAAACTTCAGTTTATATTAATTTCCATTGATCTCTTTGATCTGTGGAAATTTAGTAAAGGTAAAAGTTTCCCTGTCAGTTATGTCCAACTCTCTGGCATGGTATTCATCTCCTTTTCTTGGCCAAGGGAGCCAGTGTTCCCCGAAGCACTTTCCCTGGTCATGTGACCACCAATTCTCAATTCTCACTGGCTCAATCCTTCCATCCTTCCAAGGTTGGTAATATGAGGACCCAGATTATTAGGAGCAATATGCTGATTCTGTAAACCACTTAGAGAGGGCTGTAAAGCACTATGAAGCAGTATATAAATCTAAGTGCTATTGCTAAGTGCTTTCAAATTAAGGATAAGAAGAGATAGATAAAGGATAACTGACAGCCAGTTTGGTGTGGTGGTTAAGGCATCAGGCTGAATCAGGCTTGAATGCAGTAGACCATGAGTTGGGTTTGAACATACATACTTTCTAAATGAATTAATGCCATGAGATTATCAAGTCATGCAAGTTTTGAGTGTTCTTGTGAGTTGAGATTTAAAAGGACAATGGCCCAAACTCACCAATTATCTGTATTCTTGCAGGATACATGAGAGCTTTGTGTGAGATAGCACAAAATTTCATGACCTTTGAGATTGCTGATGTCACATGAGTTTTAGCAACTCTTGAACCATTGATAAAATCACCCAATGACAGCTAGTAAATGGAAAATTTTTCCAAATCCTGTGGTAGATGGAGCCAATAGTATCTAATGTGAAATAGGATCAGAGGTGGTATTCAGCCAGTTCCAACAGGTTCTGCAGAACCAGTAGCAATAATTTTGACTGGTTTGGAGAACCGGGAAATACCACCTCTGATTGGCTGACACTGGCAAATACCACCTATGACTGGCTGAAAGCATAGCCATGTCCACTAAGCCACGCCCACAGAACCGATAGTAAGAAAAATTTGAATCCCACTACTGAATAGGATCCTGTGGAAGGTGGCACCTGAATGGCACCACAGGGAATCCTTTGAACCAATCACCAAAAAATGACAATTGAATTTAGTAAATTGGTCTGTTTTCCAAATTAGATAAGATGGGGAAGAGATGCAGGCAGCGATACCCATCATTCCCTTTGTGTGACTTAATGACACACACCCCACCCATAAAATCTTTTAGATCTCTCCCTTTGGTTAAGCTGCATCATTATAAGGAACATTAGCTTTGAAGGGAGAAGGAGTAAAAATCTTATTCTTCCATGGACTGAATTTTGACCTTTATTGGACCCTGGCATTTAGCAGCAATTCTTCAAAAATTGCATTGGTTCTGTCTTTGGTATATTCTCTCAGAAGTAAGACTGATTCCTCCCCACCCCCCCAAAAAAGTTCCACTGAGTAAGGCTCAAGCCTAGTTCCACTCTTCATGCAGAAAATTAACCTTTGTAGTAAAAGGCTATCTGAGGCCATCCACCTCACAATTCGTCTCAGAAAAAAGGGCCTTGGAGCATATCCAGTTAGAGACAGTTCTCGACTTACAACCACTTGTTTAGTAACCAACTGAAGCATTGAAAAAAGTGAATTACAACCAGTCCTTGCACTTGCAACTATTGCACTATTCTTCCACACAGATGATCGTGATTCCAGTGCTTAGCAACCATTGCACATTTATGATAGTTGCAGCATCCTGCAGTCACATGATCACCATTTGAGACCGCCCCAGATGGCTTCCAACAAGCAAAGGAAGCCAACAGGAGGTCATAAATCATAGTCATATGATGTCTCACTGAATGACTCTGGGCGATTTGCTGAATAACCATGCCCAAAAGATCATCAACTCAGGGGGCAGTCATGTGTTATCTCACTTAATGACTACACTGCTTAACAACAAATTTCCCCATCCCTGTTATGGTCATAAGCTGAGGACTAGTTGTATTGTGCAAGAGACCTACTCCCTCATCTTAGAAACAGGTACTTCCCTTAGGAACCACCATTTTTTTTCTGCTGAAATTAGTTCTGCCTCAGACTTCAATCTGTGAAAGCCCATCTTTTCCATCTGCCTTTGGAGAGAGTCCGTAATGCCTTCTTAGCGATCAATGGAAATGCTTACTAAGCCTTTAAAGACTTCAGTGGAAAACTGTGAATTTATCACATCACTGATTCTATCAGGTGCCTCTTAGCGCTCTCCCTCCCCCCCATCCCCCCCCCTCTCTCTCTCTCTCTCCCTCTCTCTCTCTCTCTCTCTGTTGCGCTCTCTCTCTCTCTCTC